>CM022489.1:28148986-28191265 GCA_011952105.1 Coreoperca whiteheadi
TATTGAGATGTTGGTTTTATAATTAGGTGACAGGTTGTTTCAGTCTTTTTTTCCCCCAGATGTCATGTCATACTTGCCCACTAGATGCCTTCAGAGAATTTTACACCTCCAGGAATCATCCATCTCACCTGACTCACAGGGGACTATCAGCTAGCTGCATTGCATTAGTTAATTAGTCCAATACGTCCTACAAATTAAATGACAAAATGCATTTAAACTGCCATCCAGAACGACACTCAAAAGTGTTTTCTGATCTGACGCTCCTATCAGCAGGACGACATAATTTGTCATTGCCTTCCAAAACTATTAAAAATCACTTTTGCGAAAACAAAGACATTTTCTGATCTGACGCTGCAACGGTTCATTTTTGGTTAGGTTTAGGAGAACACAAAGACTTGGGTGGGGAAAACGATTGTTCCCCTTGTGGGTAAAAGAAATCAACGTTGACTGTCAATAGGGGACGTGAACAAAAGCAAACCATCTGACCACATCGACCGCCTCCATCTGCGGACTCTCTGACCCTGTAACATCACGCTATTTTCTCCTTTGCTCCCAACACACAAGAGTCATAATTACCACCGCCGCCAGAGGGCGCTGTCCACTTGAAAGGGCAGAATAAGTAGGATTTGTCGGTTGCTGTTTGTAAACACACAATTCAAGCCCAGCTCAGAGTGAGAGAGCGAGCTAGATAATGAATGAAGAGAGGGAGCGGCGTTAGCGAGAACAAAGCAGTGAACCAGAGAAATAAAACGTTATTTTCTGATTGTTTCACGGCGGCTGCACAAATACAATCGCCCACACCGCTGCTCAAAGGCTGATGCCGGGAAACGTCTGAAACACTGCAAACTAATAAGAAACTAAGAAAACACAGGCAGAGGGCAGGGTCTCTGCTGATACAGACACCGCCACACACTTCTAGTGGGTCATAAGTGATGGAGATCCTACTTATTCTGCCTTTAACATAAACACAGTTGTAAATTTTGGATGCTTGCGCACATGAGCAGCTAACAAGGTTAACGTCACATGGACACTCGCAGCTATGCCTGTTAAGGTGTTCTAGCCCGCCTGTACCGCACTGACTGCCCCTTCCTACTAACTGCCTGCTTGATTCACAAGTACAGTATAACTATACTTGCTCTGCCTGAGTCTGCGTTTTCAGTCCTCGTTTACCTGCTCCTTCACTTAAAATGTGTACATTGCACACATCACACTTTTGTTTACTGAATAACAGAGAGTGCAGTAAAACCACACATTTCAATTCCCCTGGCGGGGGGGGCAGATATCAAAGTGCTGTTAAATCAAACTGTGTGCATGCAGACGGCTTCGTTTTTACATGTCGTCATGTTTAATTCAAAAGCACTTCAAAGCACCACCCAGGTATTAACACAATCATTTGATTAGGAGTTCTCCAGAAGGACCTCATTTTCAAAACAGAGGGCTCCGCATGGGGTCTCCACTGATCATTAAAAAAAGTCACAACTGACTGCATTTATTTAACAGTACTTTGCAGTGGCCACTTTCAGTCAACAGTGGCACACGTGGTGAAAATAGGCGCTCTAAGGATGGAAACTCCTCATCCCCAGTATATACCTTTTTTTGGTGATTTTGTGATATATATCTAAATAAGGGATAACATTTGGTGAGAACATGTGGTGTGTGTGGGCAGATGAGTCTTCATGAGTACACAAATTATGCTCCAAAGCATCTCAGTGAGGACGATTCTACACACTACAGCTATAATTCTGAGCAGAACGCTACACAAATGAAGGGAAATCAAATAGTAATTGTTAGCTGATGCAATGTACATCGAACGTCATTAATTCCTGTTTTTGTGTGTTGACAATTATGCCTTTGAGAGCCTGGCGCTCTGCAAAATAACATGCTGCATCGGCCATCTGAAACACTATTAGACATTTCCAGTCTTTATACAGCAGGTCAGACCCAGGGCCAAAGCTAAACAAAGAGGAGGTCTTTGTGAAACCAGCTGATTTTTATTCCTGCTGTGAAAGTGCAGAGTGGAAGGGAGGTGGAAGTCTCTCACTGCTGGGGTTTGGAAGGATATGGCTGGACAATGGCGGCGGCAGGTTGGGTGGGAGGTGGGCTTGTAGACTAATTGCCCAGAGCATGATGGCAATGGCAGTGAAAAGACCCTGCTCATAGCAACACCATAAAAGCTAATTACCACCATACAAAGAGCCGCCCCTGCCATAGTGCCATTTGGAAAAGAGCAGAGAGAAAAGCAGTGAGTGAGAGGAAGTGAGAGAGACGAACAAGTGAAAGAACCCGCAGCAATAAAGACTTAACCAGTAACAATTAGTCTCCAGTGCTGCTAATGAGAAAGCCGAGATAAAACGGGGGGCTAAATTTAAACATCAGGGGTTCCATAGCTCCTTTCCAGGGCTCAATAGTTTCCAAGTCCTCCTAGAGAAAGCTAGAGAGAGAGAGGCACAAATGACTCCCTTGGCCTGTGTGGGTAATAAAGTCTTGAGCCTCGGTGGCCAGCGAGGCTCAAGCTGTCTTTTTGATATACTGTACATCTGGCAGGAGATTGGCATGGATTGTGCATGCCCTCCTTTTAAAATGCTGTACATTTCAGCTGGCAGCTCACGATTTTGATGAAACACAAAATTAAGGTTTTAGCGTCACGGAGCTTTATAGCTTGCAACTTTACTCTCATTGCATGTATCAGCTAGAGAGACAGCCATTGACTTACATTTTCCAGGTGGACAGAGACACTACTCCAAATGATCGACAAGGTTGCTCCGTAAACAGCTAGATTTGTAAATTAGCAACTATTAACAAGTTCTAGCAACTTAAAGGGTGATACGCCGTCAAAAAACTTGTTTCCACATCAGTTCTTGCAGGTTAAGGTCATGCACATCTTCACATCGCCGCAAAACTGCACAGCCCTTTCATGTGAAAAACAGATATAATGTGCATATTTTTATAATATTTTTTTTCGAATTTATATTGATGTTCTTTTTCAGTACTTGGTTTTTATCATTTTTATTTTTTCTTACTATGTTTAATTGTTACGCACAAACATACTGTTCACATCAAATTCCTTGTATGTGAAAACCTGCTTGGCAATAAACCTGATTTGGAGGTTTTTTAATTGTCTACACACAAACCGTCTCAATCTCTACTCACATCTCAACTTGATCTTCCACACTATTACCATTATGATTATTAGTTTACTACACACTGGATGCCTACCCAGGGCTTAGTTTGTGCAGGATTATGTGCCGAAACATAATCTGGAAAATCTCAAATTGGGTACGGCACTCTCATTCTGCTCGACACATCGAAGGAGAAATAATTTAAACTGATAGCCGTAACATTAACCTATTTTATTGTGGAATTATCAAGAACGCCTTTTGTGTTTTAGTTTTGAGAAATGTTGAGGATCTCTCATTGAAAGAAAACCTTAACATACTTTTCAGCACAGTATTTTAAGCATTGGAAACTGAATGCTGCCTTCGAATGTAAATTGTGTGCTGCAAAATTACCTTATATGAATATAATTCCTGAAGAATTGCCAGTTAGCTAGATGATAAAGGGAAGGATCCATTTCCCAGCTGGATGAGTACTTAACTACTACATTTATCATTCTTTTGAACTGTTTCCCTCCAACAGACGACAAGAGCGAGCAGATGACCACCTCTAGCATTGGTTCCCTTTTTGTCCTTTAACTGAGGGACTCTCTAGTTCCTAGGTTACATTAAAAAGAGTGTGCGGTGTGTGAAAAATATTTAAACAGTCTTAATGTGTCAACTGTGCCAAACAAACTGAGAAAGTGATTAATTAATGTCACTTTCCAAAACCCTCAAAGCAAGTGAAACATTTATAATCTTTGGGAGAACCTACTTAAAGGGATAAGGTAAAATGAATGCACCTGGGAGGAACGGCAAAGATGGAAGGTATGCAACACACATATACAGTACATACTGCCTTTATTTTCCCTATAAACCCCACGCTACACACACGTCACAGAGGCCCTCAGATGTCTACCTGTGTCCAGCAGTGAGCGAGCGCACTCTTTGATAGGGACATCCTGGAGAGAGGGAAAGAAGCAGCAATCCCAGCAGGCCCTGACTGTAATGAGGGGGCAATGGGGTTTGAAGCTGCTCATTACCAACACCTAGAGCTACAAGGAAGCCTGGCAGACGGCCGCCAAGGCAGGAAGGGACCATGGGTGGACCACCGCATGTGGTAGAGGCACTGGAAGGAACAAATGGGGGCCAGTAACAAATATCCCATCCAGGGTTTCAACTGACAGTAGGTTTTTCTTCAGCATGGATTCCTTTAATCTTGCCCTGAAGCTGCTGGTTGGGTGGGGAAAAAAAGCACAGATGCAGCATTTAGACCAACTAATAAATTCCTCTTGAAAATGAATTAGACCATAATGAGATGCCAAAAGTATGTGCTGTCAAAGTATCTTTAAATGTGATGACTTTCTTGAAAAAACACTGGGAGGATTTAGGGTGCCCCCCACAATTTCAATCTTCTCAAGGTGGAAACAACCCTGAAAAATCAACTAGACTCTCGCGGGACAACAAAGCTCTGCTTTAAAACTCTGACTAATAAAACTCTTTAAGGTTAGCAGTCGCTGAAGGCAGGGTGACCTGTGCTGTATATTTAATGGTAGGGAAAACCCTACACTACAGGTGGAAAAGATTTATTTACTAAAACGTTGCTGTACAGCTGATAGGATGAATCAAACAACACAGAATTGAACTGCAAAGTTTACAAATCGTTTGAATTGGATGCTGATGAGCGTGGAACAGAGGCAGGCAACACTGGCAGGCTCTGATATCTGGCTTGTATTGAATTATATATTTGAATATAGTAAATTTAAAATCCTTTCAGTCATGGTTAGTTTGGCAACACCTTTTGTCACTGGTGGTAACAGAGTGTATTTTAATAATAATAGTATTCAACGACACCTGTCTACCGCAGTGGGAAGCAAACGCAACAGAAGAACAACGGGTTTATCTGCCAAAAAAAACTGTAGACCAAGATGGTCCATATGACACTGCGACGCGAGTGCTGGCAAAAAAATGAAAAAACAAATCTTTTCTGATGGTTTTTCCAGTTTTGTTTGTATCGGGTCTGCTATGGTACATGCTGTTTCCAGGAAATAGCCACGGCCTTGGACTCTTTGACACTGAAATAAGCCTTCACCTTTTCCTGCCTACTCGGCTTTTGTATTTCAACAATCTAACTTCTAGTGATCAAGATGGAAGTATTACCACCTCGTATTAACAGTTTTAAAGACTCCCTCAAGTACTGTGTGAGGAAGGTTAGTCAGTTGCCCTCGATACTTCTCGTGCATGCCGAACTGGAGCCTGCATGCTGAAGAATACCAAAGATACCGCATGGCATCTTTAGAGATTTCAAAATTTGTTCATATACTAATGTCAGGTAGCCTGTGGATGCTATTGTGGATGCTGCCTGCTGAGTGTGGAGAGACTAACTGCTGCAGTTTGGTTGATAGCTATATGGTATAACTTAGTGTTAATAATTGTTTTTGTTAGACAAGATTGTCCACTAATTGCAGGGTTAGTGTTTCGATCCCTGACTCCTTTCCACATGCTGAAGTGTACCTGAGAAAAACACTGAACCCCAATTGCTCCTAATGTCAGCGCCTTGCATGGCAGCTTGGTGCCATTGGTGGGTGTGTGTGTGTGTGTGTGTGTGTGTGTGTGTGTGAGAGAGAGAGAGAGTGTGTGTGTGTGTGAATGGGTAATATTAATAAAAACGGTAAATATTTCTATACGTTTTATAGTTTTAGAGATATGCTCATTTTTTAAAGCCGTTTTCCTCTGGCGCCACCGCATGTTTTCACTACATTTTGCACCGCACGTAACGTAATGACGTGCTCACCAGCGTACAACATGATGATGTGAAGGACAGACAGCCTGAGCTTCGCGCTGCGAAAAGACTGAATGCACTAGTGTTTCCTTGCCACTGTCGCCGAGTGCTTGCTCACGGTGGGAATTGTTGGGTCTCTGTAAATAATGGAAAAGTGCAATGAGATGACATCTGTTATGAATTGGCGCTATGTAAATAAAACTGAATTGAATTGAACTAGAAAATATTTAGTGAAGCAATTTTGACTTCCCCAAACCGGACACACTCCTCTGCGCATCGAGAAATGAAAACTACTTTATGGCAATTATAGAATGCAGATGCATTTAATGCCTGTTGAAAAAATGTCAGCCATAAAAAACATGAAAAATGAAATTTTGACTATCATAACGCTCTCTATCTGTCTTTTGGTGCTTCAGCAAAGCATTACCTTAACTGCATCGTGATGAATTAATTCAATGGGACGACCAGTTATTAGGTTCGAAAACATGAACTATATAATAGCCTGTCACCCTCATTTTGTCTGTTTCTATTTTCTCTTTCTGCCCCAGGTTTCTGACGAGCCCTGAGGTAATTAATATTTGTCGAACACCTCAACACACACACACACACACACACACGTACCCTTTCCCATTACACAAACACATTAACAAATGCTTCCTTGTACCACAGGACTGACGTCGCTACATCCGCAAACCCACCAGCCTAATTGACTCTTGACAGAGAGATCACAGAGTGAGAGCTTGTTAATTACCTGAGTCTGCAGTCATACCAAAGACAACACTCACGCACACACATGCATACACACTTAGACGTTGTTATTTGTATTCAGAGTCATAAAAAGGACAGGCTGGGCATAGCGACAGGGAGAGCTGTCTGCTGTTCCACAACTTCTTAATTAACCATCATAGCACTGGTACGGCTGGCTGGTGGAGAGACAGAAGCAACATGGAGTCAACTGGTTCTCTGTGACCCGACTGACAGAAAGAGAAACAGAGAGAGCGAGAGACAAGGATAATTGACTGTCTTAGCTGTGCTTTCACACCAGCAGGTTCTGAGTGCTTTATCTGAACAAATGGTTCAGATAAACCACAATGGCATTTGAACTCAGGTCATACCAAATAATGACACTGAGGCAATACATGTGAACCTTGTTCCATTTTTGAGTGAAATGCAGAGTGATTCATTCGGGATTACATTGTAATCTGATAGCCAGCAGCCTCTGATGGTTGGATAGCATAACTAAATCAAATAAGGACAAACGGCAGTATGGGCCAATGCTTAAATTCATCCTTTTCTTTCTTTGCTTTTAACTGACTACACAAGTCAAAACTAGTCAAGAAGGCATCGTCATTTCATTTTACAGGTACTGGGGACAAGACAACAAAGGCAATTGTCTACTATGTGATCAAATTGCACCATGTTCCATCATTGCGATGACATTTGGGAGTCCACCTGGTGTTCACCACCCTCAAGGTGCGTTCACACCAGACACGAATGAAGCGATAAGTGTGAGTGATTTACATGTTAAGTCAATGCAAACACACAAATAGATGCAAAAATCTGAACTTTGGCGAATATTTGCCCCGCATTAATCAGGAGCTCGCTCGAGTAGTGGCGTGATTACAAGCGGAGGCAGAAATCCGAACAACAATGGAGGATAAAATAATAGTTGCACACCCCAGTACAGTAGGTGGCGGCCTGCACCTGAACAAGTTGGTTGCGACCCGGCCATAAAAACCAGAGAGTGAGAGAGAGAGAGAGAGAGAGACAGAGACAGAGAGAGCGAGGATAAAATAATTGTGGCTGTGTGTAGATACCCGTAGCTGTACGATACGTCCTCATATCCTTATAGAAACAGGAAACTTTTGGACGAAAGTGAGTGAGGAGGTCAGACGATCTGGTAAGTTAAAAAAAAAGGTCTTTACTCAATGAGACGGGCTCTGTCTGAAGTAATGCTGAGCCCCTCCCATGACAAAAAAATCGTGTATGTTGTGCAGTGAAGGTACACAAATTTTACGCGTGATGGAAGCGGATAAACTCAAAATGTTCAAGCGTCCAACTTAACGCGAATAGCGCGATTAATTCGCGTCATTTGCGTCTTGTGTGAACGCACAGTTAGATAAAATACCAGGACTGCACCCCCTCATGTTCGTGATATTGACAGTTCTCATCCTCACTGCTGCAACTTCTGCTTGCCAGTTGGAGCACCTGCACTGTAGAGGTTGGAGAGGATAGTGTAATATTGCAGAAATGTGAATACTGACGATAGAGATTTTTGTCAGGCCATTTCTCCTTGGCTGTTTTGATAAAAATAGGCACTGAGACACAACACATATTGACTCATCTAGCAACACTGTGAACCCATATGAACCTCTGTTTTACCAATTGAGCTACACTCAAAGTGATGTATCTTTCAGGTTCATATACATAAAGTAGTCATCTATAGTAACTGGGTAACGCCATAACTAGTAACTAGTCCTCACCCCATCACGAGAGTAGTTACTGTCCTCTCTCTGTCTTAGGGAGGAGGTTGGGGTTGATGCTTGTGCCAACAATGCATGTCACACAGTAGACCAGAATTCATGTTGTACCAAAGGTTTATTTTAACCATGGTGACTATGTCCCCGTAATGTTAACCAAGTAGTTTTAGCAGCCAAAACTAAACAGTAGAGGTGGTGGATCAGAAAAAGCTCATAGGAGTCATTTTTGGAGCAGTCATTTGGGTAAGTTTTGGAAAATTTCGACAAGCAAGGGTGTAGGTTTGGTCTCAACCCACCCCCTACCCCGTACTGTCCATATGCAAACCTACGCCCTTTCTACAGCAAACTATTGTTTATCAAATTATATAGATGCTTGACAGAATTCAAAGCCCCAATTCCACCATGACATTGTGATTAAGGCTGCTGTACATGGTTCACATGCCTATCTGGGGCTTTAAAATCTGACAATATTTCCAGCACAAAACACTACAAGAAAGTTCCCGCCTGTCGAAAATAACTTTCCATGAAAATAGACTGCATGACTCACTGTGCACTCTGTGCACGCCGCAGAACATTAGCATGAGATGATTAATATCATAATGAGATCAAAATTCTTTCCCCACAGCGACCAAAGATGAGAAGGGAACAAACGTCTGATTTCAAATTATCATCTGACTCAGGTTATTTATCTTATTTTCTTGTGGGAGAAGCTAAGAAGCTATTTTTTTAATGTATCACAGTCGCTCCCACAGACAAACCCACACACACTCAGTCAGGGATTTGTAATATTGTGCCCTTCTACAGATTCAATTATGTGTCTTTCATCAGCCAATTACAGCATATAAATTCACAGCTGTTACCTCGGCTGAAGGAGCCCAGGCAGCCCCTACGCCATCACGTGCCACATGATTGACACGCTTCAAAACAAACACACGTATAACTGTGAACACACAGAGACACAAGTTCCACATCCACCTGAATTAATGTGGATGACACACTCATACAGATTCTGTCCAATCCATCCATACAGATATTAAGCTTAAATCCTGACACGCTGAATCATTTGGCGGCTTAAGGGAAATTCCAGTTTTGAACAACATGGGTCTTATTTTTGCAATTACCATTATTCCTATGGTAATGATAAGATTGCACTCAAAAGTTAATTTCTGGCAACACTAATAAGTAAACGTCTGAACAAACTCTGGGTAGCCAAATTTATTTGAAACAGAAAACGGTGTCGAAAGGTTGCATTTGTGTTGCGCTTTTAATCCAAAGCCCATTCATTCACACACCGATGGCAGCGAGCTACCATGCTGGCCAACCACCAGTAGCAATTAGGGGTTCAGTGTCTTGCCCAAATTCACATTTCGACTTCCATTCTGGTTCAACACTGACCATTTGTAGTTATGGTCGTTGTGCACATACAGTTTGCTGTGCAACAAGGGATTATTATTAACACTTCACTGCCTCCAAATAAATTGATTTAGATAATCTTGCTAAATCTGGCTTGTTTACAACCTGCTTGTCCTGTCGGACCTTGGCACAGAAATGTCCCAATGTTCCCAACCCGACGTGTACAACGTTATCAGGGGTGAAAGTAGGCCGGTACGGTCCGAATGTCCATAAGACTAAAAGATTCAGTACAGGGAACGCAGCAGCAGGAAGAGCGGACAGCAGCTGCCTGCCCGATACAACAAACCGCCACGATAGCATTTCCAACAAGAAAACACATCTGCTAACGTTAGGTCAACATAAACAACAGTTAGTTTTCCTAAAAATTGCTTCTAATTGTTCTAGTGTGTTTGTGCCCAACACAGACCTGTGGGTTTTTGATCCGTGCTGGAGGGAGCCCCGCTTCCTTGCCAAAACTGTTTAGTTACTGCTGGGTCACGTCAACCTCTACTGCAGCAGATATTGAGTGCTGTGGATCTTTGGCAGGCAGTCGTTTCTTGCAACGATCTCCCAAGTAAAATGACAGAATACGTTGTGATGTTTCATAATGTTCAGTTTCATTCCAACAACATGGATAATTCTGTAACTCTGGCATACTGCACTAACAGTGCACATAAGCAACTTTACTTCCTAAATACGCACAGCGCTTGAAAGATTGCGTTTGATTTATTGTTCCTGTTCTTTCAATTTTTTCATGACCAAACCACGCAGTGGGTTCCCTACACTGCTCGTTCATTCTATCTGAAGACATCAATCTGTAAAATTGAGTCAGAAATGTATAATTTTTCCTAAAGGGTCAGGACTTTCCTCAAACAGTTGGGCACAGTAGTTTTTAGCAAATGTTTGTCAAACATGGGGAAATTATGCAATTTTCATTATGTCAGCTGGAGGATAAAACACATTTAGGATTTCCTGCAGCAGGATGGTGTACCTGTGATTGTGTCAAAATAAACTACAGTGTGTGTGTTCATGATAATGAAGGAACATGTTACCCAGTGCAATGGTGTGAATCATTGATGTGTTTTTAAAAGTTTTTAGAAACCCATGGAGCTCTACGGTACGGAGGAATGAAAAGACAGCAGACTTTTTGTGGGAGTTGTTGACAATAAGAAAAAACGGAATATTGCCATCCAGCAGGAGGTCTAGTCATGCTGAAACAGCAACCTGATTCTGACCCAACGTGTGTGTGAGAGAGTAAAAGATAAAAGGGTCAAGAGTCAAGCATCTTTGCATCAACACAGCTATCTCTCCGAGTGTCAGGCTAACTACCTAATATGGCCATGCTGCTCCAGCCTACTTCCTTCTCTGTCCCGCACACACAAGTTCAAGTGAGCTCACACAAAGCTAAACACACAACACGTTTGTGTACATATTTGTACTGGAGGCGAGCGTATATGCATCCACAAACAAACCCATAATCAGATTTCATTCAGTTTCTGAGGGTAATTTGCCCCCAACCAAGAGCTTTCACAGGATGGTTTCCCAAGTGGGGTTCCCAGAGAGCGAGAGTGTGTGTGACAGGGGACTTTGCAAGCGTGTGTGTGTTTGGTGCGTGTGGCAGACGGCAGCAGCCTCTGAGGGTGCGTGTGCTTTACCCATGGTGTTGTCCCTGTGGATGGGAGTGAAGAGGAGTCTTTTCTTTGCTGCTGCTGACTTGAGTCCTCATGTGAGTGCCCGGAACAAATGGATTAGTGAATACAATCTGAGGCAGTGGCATTCCACCTCACTCCAGCCCCAATCCAGACTCAAATTTACAGCGATTCAGGGGAATCACTGCTATGAAAAAGGAGCAGTGTGCTATGGTTATGTAAGGCCTTCCTGCATATATTGATGGTAGACTGTTATATGGTAAGTGGACTGTACTTGTATAGCGCCTTTCTAGTCTTCCAACCACTCAAAGCACTTCACACTACATGTCACATTCACCCACTGATGGCAGGTGCCAACTGCTCATCAGTCCAAAGAAATTAACTCATCTCACATGCACAGCCCTCGGGGTTCAGTATCTTGCCCAAAGACACTTTTTCTGGTGGAAGCTGGGATTGAACCGCAGACCCTTCGTTGATTGGACAACCCGCTCTACCACTAAGCCGCAGCAACCGTATATTGGAATGGTTAAATATACATGACCATATAAGTCCGAGCTTATCACGTAAACAATCAGTTCCTAATTATCTTATACATTTATTACGGATGTTCGTTCACCAGAATTATCTTGAACTCCAAATGACCTATTTGAGCTACACATGTAAAGACAAAATAATGTCATGAACGATTCAACAAAAAAGAGAAAATATAGATCTGGAGGACGAAAACAGTGGCTGTATCAGCCATCATCTCAATGGACTAACTGGGCACAAGTAATGTCAGAATGGGATATTCACAGATTTTTCTGGTGTTTGCTTGTATTCATTCTCACAAACCCCGAACATTAACATTCCAATTACCATATGGGTCTATATGGCAATGGGATGAATTAGCTTAAATTTGCATGTCCACACTAGCATGGACCGGCTGGCATGAACAAAACCATTGGCCAAAACTGATGCAACCCAAAGCCCAAAGCCAAAGCTCCTGGCCCTTTCTCGTTCTTTCTTTAAACTCTTAGGGCAGACTGCAGACACAGACTAAAATGAAGATGGTGTTAAACGCTACAGCTCACACCAAACATCAGCCTGGTTAGTCAAGCGGCACGGCACGCATTCAAAGCAACTTCCGAAAGAGTGTTGTTAGGTCAAAAATGTGAGGCGAGGAGAGCAAAAGTGGCTACATCCTCAAAGAACGGAAACTCAACGTCTTTGGCAGCTTAAACCGCCAAACATCAGTCCTCAAACCTGCTCAAACTGGAGACTGTTGGAATGTCTTCATTTTAATCTTTGTATTGTCCACAGATAAACAAAATGCACAGCCAAAACAGCTGCAGTTAAGAGTGCCACATGTACATAACAGAAAACACGAAAACAACAAAATCACAAATACAGAAAAAAAATCTGAGGATCCCAAGTGGAAAACAACTAATCAAGAAGTGGTGTCACTGTTATGTTGCAGAGAATCTTAGAAACATGCTCCGCCTGCCTTCTGGCCAAACTATCTACGGCGGTGACATTAAGACATGATGCATCATCAATCAATGCACTGAAGGAAAATAAACAATACGGTAAGTAAATGACTGCTTTTGTATGTGTCAACATTCGACAGTCATTTTCCAGAATGAGAGGTTCTGTAGCCCTCTGTCCACTCTGTCCCTCCTCCTCCTCCTCCCCCCACCCCCCATGTCCTGTCATCTTTGCCACTAGCAGCCTGTCCTTCTCAAGGTCCGCTCCGTCATTAATCATCATTCCCTCCTAAAGTTCTCTCTCAAACGCATGCACCAACACACACACCGCGTTAATCACTCCCTCCTAACACCATGCCCTGAGTATAATTATTCCAAGCTGTCTTATCTTTGATTGTTGCTCTTGTTGTGCAAACATTACAGGCCCTGTCATTGTCCATCATTAGGTCTTAAGATAAAAAAGAACAATCATAAAGGAAAACTTCATGCACTGGTTTATTTGCGACTCACTTCGTGGAGGGTTTTATACACCTGCCTATGTGCACAACAAGAAGAGACCAAACACTAAATGAAAGGTGGTCACAAAGGAAGTGAGAGGCAGATCTGTTTGGTGTTTGGTCTTAAAAAATTTAACGTGTAACAATACAGATAATGAAATGTGTGTTCTTCCTGAACTATCAAAACAAATCAGAAAATGGTGGAACATTGAGTAATTGAAAATTGTATTAAAGATCTTTATCAATTTCCAATATTATAATAATACCCCTTTTTATTGAGTTTGATGATAGAATTAATTAAATATCCCTGTTTATTTGTTGTGCATCTGTCCAGCCTTTGGGGCCATTGTGGCTACTGAAGTACATGCACTTACTTGAAGTGAGTTTCTCAGACAGTGTTTACACCCAGGCTTTTTACTTGTAATAAGAAGTGCTGCCTTGCAGACTCAACTCAGGGAAAGCATATCTCACACCGTTGATATTTGGCAAGAGTGTTGCTGTACAATCCCATGAAAACAGATAGGGCAAACATTTGAAACTGTTGTTTTCAGCTTTCAGTAAAACTGCCAGAATGTTAAAAGGACAAAAGTGATGTTGTGGGCAACCTTGGAGCAGAATAATTCAAATGACAGAAGTACAGTGTACTGAGCTCATGACATGATTATCAAGCATGCTCATGTTAAAGGCAGCAACCTTAGTCATCAGTCTGAAAAATGTGATACATTTTGTCTCCATATTGAACATCTTTACAATAAGTAACCAGAAAAATTGTAAACCCTGGATGAGGCAGTCCGACCCAATACAACATCCCTGCAATAACCTTTGATATCAAAACATATCAGGTTGTGTTGAACTGCGTCAGAAAGGTTTTATTTCAGAATTTGGGAAACCTTCTGATTGTAAATACATTTTGCTGGAGTGAAACAAAGTAACTGTTCATTCAGGATGTAAGGCAAACTGGTAGCCTATGTGTATATTTCACAAAATAATTTATTAGGATTCACAATGACGCGATACAAGTTTGAGGCCAAAAGAAACAGAAATGCAAATATTACTAGAAAAAATCAGATACTGTTCGCATCTGTTCAGGAGATGTTATCTGTTCATATCTGTATAATTTATTTGGTTACCTCTCTACTGTGAAGGTTTAATAGAATTTCAACATGATTGTGATCAATCAATATCAATTTAAAAATAATTTGACAGCCACAGAAAACAAACAAGAAAGAAAGTATTAAAGACAAAAAAGAAGACTGGATTACTTACAGGTATAGAGCAAGACTTAAGCAGACATGTTCCCTTGTTCCACTATCTTGACCATCCATTGTTGATAAAGATACTCAACCTAACTGCATGGCTGCTGATGGTTTTGCATGATTCTTTACTGGAACTTTTCTTTACCGCTAATAGCTGACTGCATGATTTGATCTTCAGTGCATGTAAGAGGTGAATGCACACCCAAATTCAATGCTTTCTGATTACAGGGACTGTTATCACCCTGGATACATCTTAATGTCAGGAGTAATGTGACTCAGTAAGGCAGAGAAAAATAAATACAGAGCGAGTTGAATCATCTGTTATGTCACAGCATAATGAGTCCGTCAAAAGTTTGCATGGTGCAGTACAGAGGGTCCTGCAACTGTATCAGAATCAGAATCAGCTTTAATGCCAGATAGGTTTACCCTTACAAGGAATTTGGTTTGGTATTGGTAAGGGCTTTTGTATGAAAGTGTATACTCACACACACTCAGAAACACACCAGTTCTGATTAATGACCAACAGTACAGGAATGACAGCAGTGAATTTCTTTAAGTTTGAATGCATGGTCACGGCAGCATTTCATCACTTCAAGGCGACTTATCAACTCTCAAGGAGTTCAGAAGTCTCTAACCCCTAAAAATGACAATTTAAAAGGAAATGGCATTTCGGCTCAGCTCTTCCTTAACTCTTCAAATACTCTCTTTCATGTCTGACATTCCCTTTGGAAAGCTGAGACAAGGCTTTAGCCAGGTGATGGGCTTTGATATGCTGATATCAGGTTATATAAATATCAGGTGAAGACATCCTTGACTTTTACTACATTTGACTGATCCTCCCCCTCTCTCTCTCTCTCTGTCATTCCTGGTCTATGTTAATTTTCAGATGAGAACTCCTGTGAAGCCAGAGTATTGAGACAGATGGCAGGGAATACAAATAAAAATATATTGAAGTATACTTCAACTGAATTTTGGAATTTATATTTGTGCTTTATATATTGTAAGAACATACTTTTTGAATTAATGCAAAAGTCAAAATAGTATAGAGTTGCAACATGGGAGAAGCCACTGGTTGCAGAAGTAATTCATAGGGGTTAGTGAATGACACAGCATATTACATGTTTGAGTCAGTCCTGAGATGCTTAAGGCTTTGGACATTGCTGGGCTATCTTGGCTCACAGGCATCTTCAGAATCGTGTGGAGGTAGGGGACAGTACCTGTGGAGTGGCAAACCAGGGTGGTGGTTTAAATTTTAAATAAGGGAGACCAGAGGGTATGCTTGATTTATCGGGGTATCACACTGCTCAGCCTAGATGTGTTTTGTGGACTTAGAGAAGGCTTACAAATGTGTCCCCCGGTGAGTTCTGTAGGGGGTACTGTGGGAGTATGGGGTATTGCTACATGCCATCCTGTCCTTATATAATCAATGTGAACACTGTGCTGGTATACTTAGCACAATGTCAAACACATTTTCAGGGGGTGCTGACCCTGCCAGGGCAGTCCCTTGTCACAATTCTGTTTGCAAGATTCATGGACAGGATCTCAAGGCGCATCTGTGGGGGAGGATAGTGTCTGGTTTGGGAATCTCAGAATTTCATCTCTGCTCTTTGCAGATGATGTGGTTCTGTTGGCTTCATCAGACCGTGGCCTTCAGCACGCACCGGGGAGCTTTATAGTCCAGTGTGTAGAGGTTGGAATAAGAGTCAGCACCTCCTAGCCTGAGGCCATGGATCACTGCTGGAAAAAGGTGGATTACTGCCTCCGGGTTGGTTCCTACCTCAAGCGATGAGCTCAAGTATCTCAGGATCTTGTTCACAAGAGAGTGTGAGATAGACAATCAGATTGGTGGGGCGTCAGAAGTGATGCTTGAGTTATTCTAGACCGTTTCGGTGAAAAGGGAGCTTTGCTAGAAGGTAAAACTTTTGATCTACGTTCCAACCCTAACCTATGGTTATGGGTAGTGCCCGAAAGAATGAGATCCCAGACACAAGCGGCTGAAATTAGTTTCTTCCCTAGGGTGGCTGGGCTCACCCTTAGAGAAAGGGGAAGGAGCTCAGACATTCAGAGGAAGCTCAGTGTTGAGCCGCTTCTTCTTTGTGTCAAAAGTTGAGGTGGTTCTGAAATATGATCATGAATTGAATGCTTTGGAGGTTTTCTGGGCACGCCCAACTGGCAGCAGACCCCAGGGTAGGCCCAGAGAGATTAATTTCATCTGGCATAGAGAACACCTCGGGATCCCCCAGGAGGAGCTGGAAAACATTGCTGTGAAAGGGACGTCTGGACTACCTTGCTTAAGCTGCCACTACGACCCGCCCCGGATAGCAGAAGAAAATAGATGTTTGGGTGAATTAAGTTATTAATATATCAATTTTGAATACATTTGTTTTCCTTCACTAAACAGCAGAAAAATACTAAGTTAGTGCTGCTAGACCATGTCTACCACAAGAGAAAAGAGGGAGGAAACAGTACTTTCAATTCTATTAATTCAATTCAATTCAATTTTATTTATATAGCCCAGTATCACAAATCACATTTGCCTCAAAGGGGTTCACAATCTGTAACATACGACACCCTCTGTCCTTAGACCCTTGATACGATTAAGGAAAAACTACCCAAAAAAAAACCCCTTTTAACAGGGGAAAAAAATGATAGAAACCTCAGGAAGAGCAACAGAGGAGGGATCCCTCTCCCAGGACGGACAGACATGCAATAGATGTCGTAAGTACAGAATAGATTTATAACATCAAAACTATAACATATACAGCCATGATGGCAAAATTGTTGTGTATATATATATTATTATTATGTTAGAAATGTTTAGGTGGTAAAACATAAGGGAAGATGATGGGTCCAGACGGACAACCGAGCAGCTCCAGGTGGAGGCCAACGAGCAGGACCTGAGCCACTCGTCCCCTGCACCATAGACACAGCAGCACTACCCCAGCAGGTCGCCATAGTCACCGATCCAGATACATTTTCAGACACTGAAATACCTGCTGAAAGTGACCGTAAGAAAGAAGAGACGTACGACAAAGCACAAAACTCCGGGAGAGGGAAGAAGTCAAGTTAGTAACATGCATTTATGGGATGAGAATGCATACGGATGGAGAGGAGGACAGAGGTGAAGAGAGAGAGGTGCATCCTGGGTAGTCCCCCGGCAGTCTAGGACAATAGCAGCATAACTAAGGGATGGTTCAGGTTCATCTGAGCCAGCCCTAACTATAAGCTTTATCAAAGAGAAAAGTGTTTAGCCTACACTTATATGTGGAAATGGTGTCTGCCTCCCGAACCCGAACTGGGATCTGATTCCACAGGAGAGGAGCTTGATAGCTAAAGGCTCTGGCTCCCATTCTACTTTTGGAGACTCTAGGAACCACAAGTAACCCTGCATTCTGACAGCGCAGTGTTCTAGTGGGGTAATAAGGTACTATGAGCTCTGTAACATACGATGGTGCCTGACCATTAAGAGCTTTGTAGGTGAGGAGAAGGATTTTAAATTCTATTCTGGATTTCACAGGGAGCCAGTGCAGAAAAGATAATATTGGATAAATATGATCTCTTTTCCTAGTTCCTGTCAGTACACGTGCTGCAGCGTTCTGAATCAACTGGAGAATCTTAAGGGACTTTTTCGGGCTGCCTGATAATATGGAATTGCAGTAATCCAGCCTTGAAGTAACAAATGCATGGATACATTTTTCTGCATCATTTCGAGACAGGAAGTGCCTGATTTTTGCAATGTTACGTAGGTGAAAAAAGGCAGTCCGTGAGGTTTGCTTCATGTGGGAGTTGAAGGATAGATCCTGATCAAAGATAACTCCTAGGTTCCTCACAGAGGTGCTGGAGGCCAGGGCAGTGCCCTCTAGAGCAATTATATCTGCCGACAGTGAGTCTCGGAGGCGTTCGGGGCCAAGTACAATAACTTCAGTTTTGTCCGAGTTTAACATCAGAAAATTTCTGGTCATCCAGGTTTTTATGTCCTTAAGGCATGATTGAAGTTTAACTAACTGATCAGTTTCATCCGGCTATTACATTTGTATTTAGTGCCAAATCAGAATTTCAATTCAGAATTTATCTAATTTCAACACTAATAACTTATAAGCTAACAATGTCTTCAAAGCAGTATTTTTTGTTTGTTTTGTTTTGTTTCACAGTGGGAGCCAAATCACGTTAATTGGCATTGAAGTTGTGCCGCGTTAGTTGTAACACTGCAAAGTTAAGAGGATACATGTTTTGCTTCTTTGTAATTTAAAGTTGGCACTGGGCACATTTATACGCCATAGGCAAAGGCTTAGTGAGGTTATAAGCTACTTATATTAATCGCATTAGCGCCTAAAAATGTAGTAATATAGTTTATTCAGTTTGATGCTTTACTCCAGGCTTCTGTTGTTAAGTAGACTAACATTGCTATAATGTGTGCAACATTTCTATCTGCTACTATTTCAATCTTGTAAAATTTTGTTTTTTGGTTTGGCATTACCACACTTGATACACATAAACATTTTTTCTATTCAACTATTTGCTGAAAAATGTACTTTTGTTGTTGTTTGTTGTTTTTCACTTTGAGTTTTTTTTATGCATAAATAAAATGCAAACTAATACTGTCTCCCCTTAAAATAATCAATGTATTAATCCTAAATTTAACTAAACATGGTAGAAATCAGTAAGTTATGCATGCCAGGCCTCATAAACCTCATCCTTCAGTCTTCTTTCCCAGTGATGTAATCATTAAAAAACGTATCCTTGTCGAGGAGCAGTTTTAAGAGATTTTAGTTTGTCCTTCACAGGATGATTCAGTGGAAAGAAGAAGAGAGTTCCCTATCTGTTGCCTGGTGGTGTATCTCAGAGAAAAGGAGAAGGATCTCTTCAAAGAACATTTGATAGGTATATCAAACACTTCAATTCAGACAAACTGTTCTTTGTTTTAGTTTTGTTTTTAAATATGATGACTTGAAACATTGAAATGTTTATTCTGATCTACTTTTACCAGGATGGTGAAGTGCAGGTTACCGATGAAGGGATGAAGATTGTCGTCACCAGAGGTGCCATAATGTTGGATCCAGCTAGGACAGGGATAGTGATCATGGCAACAGAGGTCCTGCAAGACATGGATGTGCCAAGAGCCTGTGCCTTCATAATGGGGCTGATATACACATTCAATCTCAGCTACCCAAAATAACTGAAGAAAATATGAGGTACTTCAAAAGATATTCACTTGAACTAGAAGGTCTGAAGCCAATTTTTGTTGTGCAAATAATGCAGTATAATATGACATCTCTGCAATAAATCATACCTGTATGAAAGTTATAATGTTCTGTTTCTATAGACACTTTAATAGAGATGTTGATTGAACTGTATGACCATTTTGGTGGCTGTAGTTTGTAATGTTGAACTGTATTGTTTTGTACTGAGGTGTTCCTAATACTTAGTTAACCCTCACAAATATAAATGGGGTGGACAAAACATTTCTTTGCACTTAGCATGCAGTTTTTCACCTATTATTTTCTTAACTGTTTTATAATAAACAGTTGAGTCATAAAAACTGGAATTGCTTTGTGTTATTTATTCTGACTTTAGTGAAATGAATCACTAATAATCAAAAGAAATTAAGTTAACAATTTGCATGGACATTTTTGAGTAGGATGGAAGTAAAATAAATAAATTAGAATAGCTTAAATGAAGTAATTTGACCACTTAATATCACCACACCTTTTGAATTAATATTAAGTTGGTTAAACTTAATTAAGCTTTTAGAGGTCTAAACAAATCTTATTGGTTGTAATAAACTAATTGGATTAGTCTGACTATAATAGGCTCATAGGATTTACTCAATAATGCTAGAGTTGGAACCACTTTAAGGTCCAGTGTGTAACATTTACGAGAAGCTATTGGCAGAAATGGAATATAAGAATGTATAATTAATGTATAATCACCTGAAAATAAGAATTTTTGTGTTTTTATTACCTTAGAATAAGCCATTTTTAATCTATCCTTCCATGGAGGTTGCCATGCTTTCTACAGTAGCCCAGAACAGACAAAGCAAACACTGACTCTAGATAAGACTGTTCGCGTTTTTTGAGAGTTTTGTGGCCACCATAGTTTCTCAAATGGTTGCAAACAGCAATTTCACCGCTAGATGCCATTAAATCCTACACACTGGACCTTTAAAAAGATGCATGCAAATTGTTACCTTATTTTTATTTAGTTTTTAAGTTGAGTAAGTATATTCTTTTTTACAGTATAAATTTCAAGTTTTCATTTAATCATATCTTTAATGTTCCTCTGCATAGAAACACAGAAGTCACCTGGATAATGTAATAATATTATAGTGATGGCCATAACTTTACTATGTTTCTGACAAATCAAAATGCATTTTTTCTTGTCGGCTTTATTATGGTGCACAGTTATAAATACTGTGATACCCATGAGCTGTAGCCCCCATTGCTATAGAGAAGAAGCCAGTCATCAGCACAAACCAGAGCTGTGGCAGATTTAAAATGATTTGCTGTTGCAATTGGCTGTAAAACACTATGCATGTAGTTGTTAAATTCATCAAAGTTTACATATCAAGGACTTTTCAGAGGGAATCAGTGTATCAAATTGTATTAACCCTTTAATGGTACCACCCAGTAAAATCCAATGAAACATTATAATTAGTATTATTATTATTACTAGCATTTCTTATTTACTTTGGGCACTAAAACCTATAATTTCAACTAACTAAACTTTTGTTTTTTTAATGAGCCTCTACCAAACTGGCTGAAGTGTCAATTTACAGTAAAAGTGCAGTTTTTATTTTTCACAGATGTGTCGTCATTAAAGTGAAAGTTGATTTAATTCCACATCTCTTTTTATGGACAAGTGCAATATGTAAAACCCAATGATTAAACATTTTACATAAAACAAAACTATTAAGACATTTGAATAAATAAAACTACTAAGGGCTGTCCGGTCCCTATACGACCAAAGCAGGAGTTTGGTTCGCATTGCCAGCAGTAAGTCAGAACTGTTCCCAGTGCATGTTGGACTCCGGCAGGGCTGCCCTTTGTCACCGGTCCTGTTCATTATTTATATGGACAGGATTTCTAGGCGCAGTCGGGGACCAGAAGGAGTCCGGTTTGGGGACCTCAGGATCTCATCTCTGCTTTTTGCAGATGATGCTGTCCTGTTGGCTTCATCAAACCAGGACCTTCAGCGTGCATTGGGATGGTTTACAGCCGAGTGTTCCTACTCTCACCTATGGTCATGAGCTTTGGGTCATGACAGCAAGGACAAGCTCCTGGATACAGGTGGCCAAAATGACTTTCCTCCGTAGGGTGGCTGGGCGCTCCCTTGGAGATAGGGTGAGGAGCTTGGTTACTTGGGAGGAGCTCAGAGTAGAGCCACACTGGAGGGACTATATCTCTCGGCTAGCCTGGGAACACCTCGGTATTCCCCTGGAAGAGCTGAAGGAAGTGTCTGGGGAGAGGGAAGTCTGGGTGTCCCTGCTTAGACTGCTGCACACGCGAACGGGGCCCGTATAAGCGAAAGAAGATGGATGGATGGATGGATAGATGGATGGACATAAAAACTCAATTTCAGTAAAATCACATTGATATAATAATTTACAACAACAAAAATACAATGGAATACCACTAGATTTAGCATGCTGACAAAAGCTTATAATCAGAAAACTTTGTATTCCATGGCAATATGTTTTTGTAAAGAAATTGTTAGGAATTGGGTGGGGTTTTTTTGGAGGGGGGGGGGCACAGCAACACACTTCAGACACTGCTACAGATGCTATAAATAAACAGGTTGAGTTAAGTACCTTTAAGTTAAATGTTCAACAAGATATCACAACTCAATAGACCATGAAATGATTAAACAAACTGTATCTGTATACATCTGAATACACAAAAAGTTTAACAGGTGATTTTCTGTTGCAGTCCTAACATGCTGAATAATTCTCTCTGAAGCCGTGTTGTCCTGTAATGTGTATGTCTTCTTCTGTGAAAGAGTGCCTTGCAGTAGCTGCTTTGAATAGCATGTGGCCCATTTTTTGTTTAGAGGAGACAGAGAACTAGTATTTCTAGCTAGATCCCATGTGACAGTCTGACATGACAACGAGCCCAGCTGTGCTGAAGGAGATGCAGTACCTCTCCTGTCGCTTGTCTGTCTCTTTTTTCACCTACTCTCCTCCATATCTCTCATTCTCCTTCCTCCCCCCTCCACCTACTTTGAGTCTCCTTCCTGCTGTCTCCATAGTGTGCATCCATAGTGGAGTTTTCAGATGTGGTAACACAGCTTCTGTTGGACAAATTGGAGGGACCTGCTTCTTGGTTGGAAGCGTTGATCTCCCTGCTATTTTAACCCAACCATTGCTACTTGATTTTATGTTAAGATAATGTTGGCATCTTATCTGGTTGAACATAGTATCTGCTCAGCTTTGGTGCAGAGTCATTGTATCCTTATTTATACACACATCCCAGCATGAATGTGCCCCGCTCTGACATCTGTCCAGCCATCAGAGTACCAACAACTACTATACAAATGGTGACATGTTAAAGAAAAAAAATCTAACCCATCACTTCATCCATTCAGCCCGACATTGTGTTCATGAGTTATTTTGTTTTGCTTGCCCTAACACAGAAGCTGCATTAGCTGTTGCTAAGAGCAGTTACATAGATAAAAGAAATATGTTGAGCGTTATTTCTGTAAGTCTTACAACAACTTATACAGCTGCAGCTTTTATATCCCCATCCTTAATCCTGCCTAGTAAACTCTGATCAGTCAACAGCCTAATGGTGCTAAATTAGTGCTAAGCAAGTAAAGTATGAATGAGCTCCAGGTTCTCCAGCTTTTGCTCGTTCATTAACCATTTGAACTCTGCAATACAAATGGTCCACCAGTGCCTACATTGGTATATTTGGTTATTGCATTGAAATTGTCATTTCTTGGAGTATCGTCAAATGCTTGATACCCCTAACGTATGTACAACCTAAACTAAAAGGTTATATACATCAATAAACCATAAATAAGTGATAAAAAAGTAATGAAATTGTGCCATAGATAAATAAATTTGAAAATCGGACGTGTTTTTCATCATTTTACTAAATAAGCAAACAAAATATGTTGATCCAAAAGATTTCTAAATGTAGAAACATAAACACATAATTTCTTAACAAGCAAGTAATGTGAACTATGTAACTTTTTTTTATTTTTGAGATATGCTCATATTTATGTGCACTGGTGTTTACCTCTGGCGCCACCGTACGTTGTCACGTGGTTTTGCACGTAACGTAACGTAATGACTCATGCTGACGAGAAAGACAGAAGCTTTAGCTGTGCACTGCAAAAAGAATGAATGCTCTATCTATTATGCTTTTTTAATATTTTAGATCAATTTAAACATGATCTGTTTTCAAAGGGTTAACTAGTGGACGCACCTAATCTCAGAGTACATTGGGGAAAATGACAGGCGGCATATGGAACAGGCGACGAGAACACACAAACACACATAGCAGATATAGATATTTTGGGCTGCTTCGTGTACTTATGTAAATGTCTGTATGCTAAGGCTTTTGACTTGAAGTTCGCATGTATCTCAGCCTCCTGGGACTGAGCAAGCCAGGTATGCTGTATCTGTAAAAGACAACAATTGCACACATCTTTTTAATACCTACAACACATGGTGAGGGGCAGAAAAGCTAAGACTTTAAACACATGTATTTCATGGTTGATTGCAGGAGGTATATGTTTGAGAGCATTCATTAAGCTTATTTTTTATTTCTTCTTGATTTTTTGAAGTCCTGTTTCATCAGTCATGTTATCATTGTTTGCTCGCTGTACTCCTTCTACTCTTTACGTCGGTCTTTTGCTTTAATCAACACCATGCATCTAGCCTCTGTTTTTTAGATGACAGCCTCTGAGTTGCTGAGTACAGTGCCTGTCTATCTTCAGAATTTTCCTTGTGATATCAACATATCGCTACCATTGGAGAAAAACCTCTGAGAAAGTGGCAGCTTTTCAGTGACGAGGAGAAGCTTTTCTTATGTTCTAACTGTGGACATTGTACAGTGACCTGAGTGGCTGAGTTTGGGTTGCAGCATTCAACATGCCTTGTCGGTGCTCAGAGAAAAATGGATAAATAAGGGGGTAAAATAAGGTTTAAAACAAAAACACTCCAAAGGCTCCACACAACAATACAGGTTTTAATGTCCAGTGGGCTCTGACAGTTGTTTTTGATTACTGGATTTACAAGAGCGAGCACATGTACAAAAAATGCATAAAACATGAAACGCCACTTTTGATTTAAAAAAGTTGGAAAAGACGCCTTGATGCACGGGATTAATGAGCCCCAGTAATCTGAAATCTCACAAATAAACATGCAGAATGCCAGTTATGACTGACTTTTCTGATATGTGTTGAGGTGTGTGAGGCTCTTTTGCAGCAGCCTGGAGTTGTTTGCATGTGATTTAATCAAGGTAAACACAGCGCTCCGGGGCGGCTCTTCTCAAATCAGAGGCTGCAGATTTATCAACATATGTGTCCTGCTGCCTTTAGATGACTGCAATGAACTGAAGGAGTAGTACAGTATAAAGCAGCTGTGGAAACAACTACTGTCTCTCTCAGCGGAGTTAACGTGTTTACCGATGGTCTCTTAATACGCCATCTCCTCCACCTACGTCAATCGCCCCTCTGGACACACACACACACACTACTACACGTAATCCATCACCTTGGCTTTTACCTGTCAGCACAAGCACACACACAGTGCACACTGAAACCCATTCCTAGGTGTTTCCATCTGCATGGGCTTTTACAACACACACACATACACACACACAGTAACATACTGGTTAAATGGGCCCTGAATGAACAAAAATCAGCACAGTCAAAGAGGGAACGTAAAAGGACTCACACAGCCAATTTGACCAGCTGCCAATACGCTTAATGAAAGAAGTGATGCGTTATTGACAGCTGCTGGGTATCTAAAGCTGCTGAGGTTTCTATTGCTGTCAATGTGCTGACACACACACACACACACACACACACACACACACACACACACACACACTAGGTGTCCAATACAGCATTCAAAGCAACATGGTTGTGTGAGGGTGGATGTTATTGAGTGAATATTGCGTACATCATCTTTGAGCACACCGGTACATGAAGCGTACTTCTCTTGCAGCGAGCATTTCAGTGTGTTCATGTGTGTGTGTGTGGTGGTGGGGGGGTACACACACAGCTACGTACATTCTTTGAAATTTTGATAATTCACAGTGTGTGTTTGTATGGTATGTATGTTTTAGCTGAACAATGAGACATTTGACTGGCATTAGGTTTAATGGTCCAATTAGAGCCACTGACTCAATGCACTGGTGAGGCTAATTACTGGATTTACAATAATGAGCATATGTACACAAATGCAAGCCCACACACACACACACACACAAATCTGACTGATGCTGCTGCTGGGGAGAACGGGCCACGAAGGATTTATGGTTTAGTTTGTGATGACTCCACACACACACACCCACACACATAAAATTAACAAACATATCCACCCCTGTGATCCTCTACCCTCTACCCTCTCCTGCTTCAACCTTCTCCTCCTCCTCCCTGTCCTCCTCCCCTCGTTTGGTGTGAAATTAAACATTAAAGCCCAGCAGCACATGAGTCAAGGTGCTTAATGATGTCGACTTCCTAATAAATTTCTCTGGAGAAATAGATAAAGACAGGTTGAGAGAGGAAGAAAGAGAGAGGAAGCGAGGTGTATTACAATATACAGTACTGAGGCTGGGCAAAATGATTGAAAGCTTGAACAATAGAGAACCGACAGTGACTCAACTTGATCTCCGTAGGATCTACTGGTGGTGATCTCAGATCAATGGTTCACAAGAGACTTGTTCTGAGATTGGAATTTCAGGCAGCACTTCTGGTCTGACTGCATTCAAATCCTGCACAACCATGGCCTCATCCATAACCCTAACCATCTATAACCTATAGATTTTTGAAGATTAATCCATCCATTTAGTTGTAGCAGAGGTTTGGATATCCTCACTTTGGGTCAAGCTCCAAAAACCCTGGATCCTGCACCATAAAGCAATTTGATGGCGCTATTTATTACTCTCCCTAGTGTTAAGCCCATGGGTGTGTTCAGAATTGCATACTAACGTACTCTTCATAAATTTGCAGTCCCCTCAAAATAATTCAACACACAGCCATTAATGTCTAAACCGCTGGCCACAAAAGTGAGTACACCCCTAAGTGAAAATGTAAAAAACAACTGTCTGACTGTATGACTTTGCTGCAATTCAACTATTCATTCGATTGATTTGTGCATGCTTATATATGCCAGCTGAGACTGTCTTATCCACTAAGCCTAAAATTACAAAGCAGAACATTAACTGACTTTTTCAAGTCAATTTTTTTCAATATACTTATAAACATGTTCACATGAAAGAGACTGAGACTGCAACAATCACATGCAGCATCTACAAAGCTGTATGTTTGTTAATAAATGCACTGAAACAGTTGAGCCCCATAGGAAAATCAACTGATTTAGCTAAAAAGTATATTTCTAGTACAAGATAGTACAAGATCTAGAATACAAACACATAATTATGAAATGAATTGAATAGTCATAGACATTGGTCACCCATTACTACGTCATTGTGCTGTGAATTACCCTACAGGCTATAAGCCATTGCTGCTGTCTGGTGTTCACATTTGTCCAACAGGTCATTGCCGCTGCTAGAAGTCGTAGACCGAACAAGCAGTGACAAAAATTAAGCAGCAACTAGGTAGCTTGTTGTGGAGGTCATGTTACCCCTTAAAATCTGAACTAACCCTTCGCGTAAATTGCCAATGGTATGGGAAAGAAATGAAAAATTAGCAGCATTGGTCTTGTGTCTTATGAAGAAACTTCCATCCATCCATCCATTTTCTACCACTTATCCGGGGCCGGGTCGCGGGGGCAACAGTCTAAGCAGAGACGCCCAGACTTCCCTCGCCCCAGACACTTCCTCCAGCTCTACCGAGGGAATACCGAAGTATTCCCAGGCCAGCCGAGAGACATAGTCCCTCCAGCGTGTCCTAGGTTTTCCCCGGGGCCTCCTCCCGGTTGGACATGCCCTCCCCAGGGAGGCGTCCAGGAGGCATCCGGGACAGATGCCCGAGCCACCTCAGCTGACTCCTCTCGATGTGGAGGAGCAGCGGCTCTACTCTGAGCTCCTCCCGAGTGACCGAGCTCCTCACCCTATCTCTAAGGGAGCGCCAGCCACCCTGCTGAGGAAACTCATTTCTGCCGCCTGTATCCGGGATCTTGTCCTTTCGGTCATGACCCAAAGCTCATGACCATAGGTGAGAGTAGGAACGTAGATTGACTGGTAAATAGAGAGCTTTGCCTTGCAGCTCAGCTCCTTCTTCACCACGACAGACTGGTACATCGACCGCATCACTGCAAAGGATGCACCGATCCGCCTGTCGATCTCCCGCTCCGTCCTTCCCTCACTCGTGAACAAGACCCCAAGATACTTAAACTCCTCCACTTGAGGCAGGAGTTCTCCACCAACCTGAAGGGGACAAGCCACCCTTTTCCGGCTGAGAACCATGGCCTCGGACATGGAGGTGCTGATTCTCATCCCCGCCGCTTCACACTCGGCTGCAATCCGTCTTATGAAGAAACTTTTGAATAATAAAAATGAGCTGTACAGAACGTTACAACCATAAACAGTAATGGCGTTTCTTCAGATTACTGAAGCAAAACTACAGTGTAAATGTGTAAATAAACAGACTTGACAGAAATAATGGTTGTGTGACACTAACTGAATAAATGATTAGGGTTTCTTTTTCTTTATTATAGAATTTTACTGCCCATCATAAAGGGCCTGTGGGCATAGTTTTTATTCACTGTATACAATCATCATCTTAGTAAGTCTATTTTCTATTTACAAAGTCATATCATAGTGTGCAGTGATGCAATATGAGTGCAATAGCCTACACTGAACCAATCACTGTTGGGAATTCTATCAGTAAACTTCAGCATATTAACAGTCAATGGAACAGTAACTTTTATTCATAATAGACTGTATAATAAGGCTGACATCATCCAGCTGCTTGCTACAACCACAGCAGCATATTTGCATCACTGTTGTAATGCATTATTATTGAGAGAAACATTTCCAGTTTATGACAGATTATAATATAACACTTTCAGACAGCTCGATTTAAGTCTACTAACCCACAGTGACCTTTGTCAGCAGTCTTTCTTTATATGTTGCTTGATTTGAATGATTTTACTTTAGGCAGTTTTTGACATTGTTAATGAACCATATTGTAATGCTGGTTACTCTTCATGTTAGTGATAAACTTGTAGTTACTGAATTAAAACTATGTTTGAGACGTGGGTAGAGAAAAAGCACAGGGACAACTTCTTCCCGAGAACTGCGTCATTTCTTTAATGTTCCAACCCAAGCCCAGGACCACTGAACACACACAGCAACAGTGGTACATCACCTCCTTATCAGATCACTCCGCCCATTTTAACCAGTACTAAACTTACAGGCAACAAGCACCATGTAATATAGTTCTCTATCAACCTCAAGAAACAAAATGCAGTCTATATAAATATAGTTACCATTGATTCAATTATGTAAATTCCAATGAATCTGAAAGGCAATCTACAAAATAAATCTTTACAAAAATAAAATCTTATATTATGTTGTTCTCACATCTATTCTCATGCATGGACAATTTGTTATTCCAAACTTGTGTTGTATTTAATTTTTTTATGTTTTGACGTTAGATACGATTTAGATTATGGTACTATAGTTGGTTTTATAAACCCCTGTCATTGTATTAATTTACTCAATTATCCATTATAAGTCAAGCTAAAACCAAAGCTCTTTTAATCATTGAAAACTTGACATCTGATCTCGCCAGACAACTTTGTAATATGGGTGTGATACCAAAGTATGTTCAAACTGAGATTGCAACAGAGAGACCGAAAGAGAGACATCGATTAACGCCAAGGCTGGTTCATTGCAGAGCACCTTTGGAGTGAATATGACTGCAGGGCTTTAAGTGATTTATGTAGTAGTGCAACAGCAAATTACATCTCATTACTTCTCATTGTGGTAATAAGCTGTTCTGTCATTCTTCTGTATTTGTTAGTGCAGCACATAAATATTACAGATGAGACACTAGGTAGCAATTTGGGATAGAGCTAATGACTTTTCATCTGCTCATGTATGAGTAAACAGCAAACAGAGAGTGGAGGTAGGAGACAGAAGGTGGACATGGAAGAGATTCATGCTTTCAAAAATAAAGTGTTCGTACATACAATATATCAAACGTCTTAAAATGAAAAATCAAGATAATCAGACAGTGAGATACAACAAGCTGTGCGATTCCAGAGTGGAGGCCGCTGAGGCTCCTCCAGCAAAACAAATCTGTTTTCAAAAGGGCTTGTTTATATGGCAATGACACTAATAAATGATATTCTGACAGTGTTACGGCTCATCAATGTGCAATCAATGTGAAGGTTTATCCTCTATGAGAAAGCTTTACTGTATATACATTATGAACTTGAGACATAGCACAGAACTTCACTCATGCTTAAACATACTGTAGATTCACCAAAAATGGGTACTGTACTTGAACACTTTTGATTACAGACATAATAATGCTCTCTTCTGAAGAGTAACTCCTTTTACTATCAGACTGTCAAAATGAGCCTAAGTGATATTGAAACCAATTTACAGAGGCACGAAGATTGTAAAACTGTTGTTTTCTAGCCTATTTTTTGTTTTTGTTTTTCAAGGTTATTCCAGTGATTCAGTATTGCACTTACATTAATTTGGGGGGCTCACAGGAGACAGATAAAAAAAAAGACTGGTCCAATTCAAAGAAGAACTCCAAAAACACTAAAAAAGCTGCCATATTAAAGTAAATTTCATATTTAAAGTGGACATGTAAAAAAAAAAGGTCACTACAGATCAGATTATTTCTTGACTACTAGCATGTGAGTCAATGAAAATATTTGTCTTGTTTTCTGCTGTCACAAGGTCATGCTGTTAGACCATATCAGTATCAAGCACAACTCATCAGCATGCTGTTTAAAAATTATACAGCATCTTGGACAGTCAGATGGGTTATAATCCCTTTTTTCTAATCAAAAAGGACTTTTGTTAATTTGACACTAGCAATCTAAGCCTCAAAACTCACTGGGTCTTTTGTACTGCTATAACCATCCCACTGGTCCCTGTCTCATTACCAAGCCAAGGTGACACCTTAGCTTCTGTGTTGAGCATCCACGATACACGCCATCTGGCCTAGCATCACCTTGTCCATTTACTTTTCCATGCACAAACACGCACGCACACACACACACACACACACACACACACACACACACACACACACACACACAGCAATGAGAACGTGCTCAGAAACAAAAACACTGACACATCTACATATGTATGAACACATACATACACTTCTGTCAGTCCAGCAGCTGTCTGACTCTAAGCAGAATCCCTGGACAAACAGAGATATAGTGAAGCCAGAAATATACACACATTACTATGGATTTATTTTTGCCAACCTGTAATAATGCTTGATTAGTAACATACGATTATTTATTTTTTTGTTTCTGCATTTTGCTGCTGCCACTCTGTAAAACACTAGGTTCAGATGACTTCACTGTGCCAACAAGACCTGTAATGAACTGGGGAGCAGTGGTAGGCTGTATGTATCTATGGGTACATTGGACCTGGGCATGAGGCCAGCGTTACAGCGTGCAGCCTGCTGTATTCCTCCATACCCAATTTAACATCACAGCGTAATTAAAGTAACTTGGCAGCCCCCTAACAGCAAATTTCATAGTCCCCTGCACTATACTAGAGCTTGTTGGAGGGGGCTGTAGGATCTCATGTAGCACAGACTATCACAGAATATTTCCCCAACATGGGAGGATGTCTTCCTGTTTCCATAAATAAACTAATTAACAGAATAAATATTGGGTGTTAGAGAAAATCAGGCATCCTAACCAGTTTTCTCAAGATCTTAATATGAGTTAACCTACTATTCTAATGCAATCACAAAAGCCACATGTCCTGAGAAAAAACAGCTTACTGAGTAAATAGGTACAGAAGAGAATTATAAGTTAAATGTAACTGGTGGATTTCTTTCTCCCTGATTGCACCACTGCACATGTTTGTCGCAGCTTGCTCAAGCCTTTAAGACTTTCTTGGAGTTAATCTTGAGGAAATATGCAGACTGTCTAAACAAGTAACTCTTTGGCCTAGTTTGTCATGGTAAGAACATTGGAAGCTGTTTCAGCTTCGTGTATTCAGTATTAAGTGCACGTCAGTGCTTCTGAGATGATGCAAAACTAGCTTAAACATGAATTCGACAAACCCCAAACGCTAAATCATTAGAATGCCCAGTAGCCAGCTAAATAATTAACAGTTACAGAGGAGAAATATTCTCTTGCCTCCTAAAATAGCTTGATCAAAACAGTGAATCCGGAAAAGTGTGGAAATCATAAGTCTGCTTTTGCCTGGCATACTGTCCCTTTTTTAATTCATTTTGTTGAGTTATTTGGTGCTAAGTGGTCACTACTGTCAAATCAACACCCTCCCAGGACTGTGACCTTGTTGTTTCAGAATGCTTTATATTTTTTACTTTGGTCTTCTACTCATCCATCCATGTATTCCTACTGTATCTGGTTGGGGTGGGGGATGACAATATATAATAGATGAAGGTTTTTCTATATTCTATATATTCTCATGTGGTTATGTTATCCATTAACAATATTTCAATTGAGTCGTCATGAATTTAATTGCATTATTAATATTGTGATACAAAAATAAATCACTTAAACCTACCACCTGTACTACATACAATGTATCCCTAAGTTTCCCAGGAAAGACACACCAGATAAATGTGGATTTCTAAAACGGCCAGCATTAAATAAATACAAATCACTAAAAGAAATAATTCAATAGCTCAATTTATTAATTCATTTCATTGTTCTTAATTTATAGTAACATCTGTTGTTGTTTCCGTCAAGATTTGTATTAGCTTTTACAGAGGGGGCAGTGATTGTTGACAACACCTCATGAAAGTTGACATTATAAATAAGTGTCATTGAGAAGAACTTTCAATTGGATAAAAAAAAATGAACAGGGACATTTTGTAATACAAATTCCAATAATAAAATACAAAAAATGACTCCAATAAAGCTCTTGGGGTTACTTGGTTGTAACCCTGTTCCTTGATAAAGGGGAACAAGATGCTGCATGCAGTATGCATATGGAAACGTCTTACGTGACGGGCTGTGAAAAGTGGGTTTAAAACGTCAATGAAATAGACTTAAGCAAAACTATAGCCTCGGCGGGTGACGCCCCCTGACGCACCTGTTGCCCGAGGCTATAAGTAGATGAGCCCCAGCTGCCAGCTTTCAGGTCCCTTTTATTTGAAGACCGGTCCTGGGGCAACATCAGCACAGCACTGCAATGCAGCATCTTGTTCCGCTTTATCATGGAACAGGGTTACAATCAAGTAACCCAGAGAAATCCCTTTCAAAAAGCTTCACTCGATGCTGCATGCAGTATGCGTATGGGAACGGAATACCCACGCCGCCGTGCTGATGGTGTCCGGACCCCCTACGATTTTGTAGGTGTGCATAAAGCGCGGGAGGCCTTAGACAGTAGCATGGGATGCTGACTCAAGGACATGGGAGCCCGGATGAGCATCCAAACTATAAAACATATGAATGTGTGCGGAGAGGCGCCGCATCACAGACACTCTGTAAGGGGGCACCCCTCGCTAAAGCAGTAGAGGAGGCAACCCCCCTGGTGGAGTGGGCCCTTAAGCCTCTCGGCAAAGCCTGACCACACAAGCCGAAATAGAGGCCACAAAACCTGAGGCGCAAGTGCCTGTGAGAAACTTACCCTGCAGAAAATCCAGAACTGATGCAAGCTGGCAGTTAACTGGATCAACCTAGTGTGTTGTGCACCATCTGTCAAAGACACCCCACTTACTGGCATACAGCTTCCTGGTAGAGGATTCCCTAGCCCTTAAAATGGTTTCGATAACTGCAGGCGACAGCTCAGTGTTTCTCAGCAGGTGCCCACAGGGGCCAACATGAAAGTTCCACATGTCAGGCCTGGGATGGAACATTGTGACCTCCACCTGAGACAGAAGGTCCCTACTTGCTGGAATCGCTGATGGCGAGCCTTTGAGAAGAGACACTAACCCCGAAAAACATATTCCGTTCGGACCAACAAGGCGCCATCAAAGATGTCGGACCTTTGTTGGGGAACCCTGGCTAGAACTTCCGGGAGCAGAGCAACTGGAGGGAAGGCATACAGGCACATCATGGGCCATGTATGAGCCATTGCATCCAGACCCAGCAGAGCTGGGAAACTGAGAGAGAAGTAGAGGGCACATTGCACTATCTGATAAGAGGCAAAGAGGTTCACTTCTGCTCTGTAAAATCTGGTCCATATTTGCCTGACAATCTATAGGTGGAGTTCCACTCCGCCATCTATAAAGTCTGTCTGGACAGCAAGTCTGCTCCCAAGTGATTATTTAGGAGACCGTCGCTGTACTGTCCCCCCACAATAGGACATGACGGCCTGTCAACTGGGGGAGAAAGTATTTCAGGGCCAGAAATACAGCCATCAACTCCAGGCAATTGATGTGCCAGTTGAGCTGATGACCCTCCCATTCCCCTTGGGCTGGACGACCACTTAAGACCGCACCCCAGCCCGTCAGGGAAGCGTCCATCGTTAGCAGTTTGCGACGACATGGTATGCCGAGAGTGGGACCCAAGGTAAGGAACCGGGGTTTGAACCACATAGTTAGTGTACGAAGCCCGCGGAGTGTCACTTTTATTAGCCTCCGAGGATTGGCCCTTGGATGCCCCCAAAAGCCAACCTCAGGAACGTCCTGTGTTGTAGCAATATTTATATACTTTAGATCGAGTGTGACGAATCAATCGCGATGTTGGATTTGCGACACAACCATCTTTACCGTTAACATTTTGAACTTGAGAGCTTTGACCGATCGGTTTAAGCCTCGAAGATCTAAGATTGGACGCACCCCCCATCCTTCTTGGGAACCAGGAAGTATCTGCTGTAATAGCCTGACTCTCTGTCTGGAAGGGGAACACGTTCTATGGTCCCTTTCTCAGAAGAGTGTGCAGCTCTTGTGACGCGCTGCTGAAACTTGGAAGACGAGTAACGAGTAATTGTATCCTGTATCCTAACGTACTGTGCATAACACCCATGCAGAAACACCTGCAGAAGCGTCCACGCTGCCAGGCTCTCTGACCGCAGTGTTAGCCGTAACACTTCCTGTTGGGGGAATGTTAAATACCCCGTGCCCTGGGAAATAGCAGGATTTACACACAGGGCATTCAACATGTGAACCGCTGCCCTCCCTGAAACACCAAAGGTGGCCGAGGTGGAGAGGTTTGGAGGGTCATGGGACGGAGTAAGCAGATATACGTGCAGCGCCCTGCGGGGGATACCCACCATGGCATCCTTACCGACTGCTAACATTAGCCGTTGTGTATGGTAAATGGTAAATGGACTGTACTTGTATAGCGCTTTTCTAGTCTTTCTGACTACTCAAAGCGCTTTTACACTACATCACATTCACCCCATTCACACACATTCACACGCTGATGGCAGGAGCTAACTGCCCATCAGTACAACTTAAACTAATCATTCACACTCACTCAGACACCGAAGGCGCAGCTTCGGGAGCAGTTCAGGGTTCAGTATCTTGCTCAAGGATACTTCGACACATGGCCGGGGAAAGCCGGGATCGAACCGCCAACCTTCCGATTGGTGGACGACCGCTCTGCCACCGAGCCACAGCCGCCCATTTTGTATGTAACTCAAAATGTGGAGGCCCTGGAGTCGCAATGGAGCCAGCACTGCATCCATGCATTTTGTAAATGTGCGGGGTGATATAATGAAAATATGTGTCCTTCAGATCGATCGTGACTACCGATCACAATGTTGGTTTGCGACACGACCATCTGAGAGTCAACATCTTGAACTTCAGTGCTGTGACCGAAAGATTCAAACCCCAAATATCTAAGACTGGACGTAGTTCCCCATTCTTCTGGGGAACCAGGAAGCACATCCTGTAATTGCTCAATTCTCCTTCTGGAAGGGGAACAATCTATGGTCCCTTTACTCAGAAGAATTTGTAGCTCTAGTGACAGAACTCGTGCCAACTTCACGGAAGTGGAGACCACGCCGTTGAAACACGGAGGACAATGAATACACTGGACCCATTTGTTCTGTGCATAACACCCATGCAGAGACGCCTGGCAGAAGTGTCCACACTGCCAGAGTCTCTGATAGAGGTAATAGATTTAACACTTTCCGTTGAGGGGATTTTAAATATCCAGCGTCCTGGGAAATAGCAGGATTAGACAGGGGACATACAACATGTCGCTGGAGACCGCTTCCCCCCGGAAAAACCCAAGGTGGCGGAGGTGGAGAGGTTACGTGCGGGAAGGAGGGCGGAGCAAGCAGATGTGTGACGCACCTCGTCAGATTTATTACGGGCAACGGCGCTTTGGGATCATGCGGGGAATCAATGCTGGCACTCACCAAATGCAGTGATCATGTGCTCTTCCCAAAACACACAAAGCAGTAAATGTGCATATGTCCATATCTACCACAAACAACGCCTGGACTGCTGGCCCATTTTCAACTGCTAGATTTTCTCTTACCTGCTGCCAGTTGAAAAACTAAGCCACCTTACTTGATTTCCAGCTCCCGTTCACACACCACACAGAATCGGTCTGAAAACAAAAAGACCTTAAGGCTGGCAGCTGGGACTCATCTACTTACAGCCCTGGGCAGGAGTCTTGGAAATGGAAGGAAAATTCAACGTGCCATTAACCTGTAATAGCCACTTGTGGCCACAGTGGCTGCTATTAAGCAAAAATTTGATAGTTTTTCTTAAATATTGACCAATTTAGACACCCATTGGTAAAAAGTATCATATAATTAGCCTACTGATGCGTGTAAAAATGTGTTTGTACCATATTAATTTGTATGCATTGGCAGCAATTTATTTATCTCTTCTTTACCCCTTTACTCGTCTGTCTTCCATCTGTATCTGTTTTCAATTCAAGGTGCACCTTTTTTTCCCATTACAGTACAATGCTGACTCAGACTGCAACAAACAGATACTATTCACCTTACAATTCTAATGATCAAAACAAGAATATGGTACAAGAGAAATAATGTTAAATTTTCCCTTTCTCCTGCTGTTTGTGTACAGAGGCAAACATTATTGCCTACAGTTACTTTACAGCTGCCTCTCCATCATCATTGAAGTAAATAGCTTCATGCATTAAATAGTTGTATGGTCGTTTTGGAAAGGGTCCCCATAAATAATGACTAGGAATGAAATGGAAACTATGGGGAAAGCTGTTACTTTTCACCACGCCGTGTCCATCTGCATTGCTCGCAATGTGCTGTGTCTGAAATATGCATGAGGCAAAATCTGTCCCCGCTATGGCTGCAGCGACGGAGCGCTAAAGAAAATAAGGAGGGGAGAATAAAAGATAGATTTTTTTGTGGAGTGAAAATTTTAAATGGGGCAACGTCTATGACATTTGTGGAGTTACTGTTGCTGTAACTTGTGGAACTACAATGGCTGGTGTTGGTGGTGTGCCAAAGGTTCAAATGTCCTTCATTGAATATTCAGGAAAAAAAAAAATATGCCGCTTATTTATTTATTGTAATGCAAGTGTCATGAATATGTATGAGCAGCTATCAATGCTGTCATCTTGAACAGCCGTGGCACACGTTTGTGTGTGTGTGCAGGTTTGAATTTACGTGGGTGGATGCTAATGTGTATGTAACTATTTGGAAAAACAAAAGGCTTGAAAACAATTTATACAACCAGCCAAGGTCATACTCTCCTCTTTCTTTTGACATTTCCCTGACCAGGCAACAAACAGGCTATTCAAAAAGCACTAAAAATATTCAACATTTGATAAATGTTTTCAACCAGAGTGACTTGTTCAATTCAGACTACATTCCTGTAAATTGGATGGATCTTGTTCATGCTGTGAGTTGTATAGTTCATAGTGGACATACTGTAATTTTCTGTTGGGAACACAAAGAGTACAGAAAGCATATAGCTTTTGTAAGACACACCACCCATCGTCAGACATGATGGGTATATTTATATTCAGTATAGTTCAATATTGAACAATATTGCATATTCCTGGATTATGTTCAATGATGGGATTTTTTGCTCGACCCCTATGGCAACGTCGAGGTTTTCAGGGAGGACGCGGCCTCCGCCGATAAATACGCTGCCAGCGTCTCCTCAATACCTGGCATAGAGCCGTAACCTTCTTACGCCCACTGATCGAAGCACATTGGCGACTAGTCGGCCTAGAAAGCTGTGCAGAATACGGTTTGGAACAGGACTTTGACACCTCAGTGTGGAGGTCCGGGAAGAATGGCAGGTCCCGACATGGGCGTGGAGGTGGGGCTACAAGAAAACGCTCGTCGAGCTTACTCTGGCGAGGAGTGTCCTGCTCTTCCGCTGGCCAGGCAATATTGAGCCTAGCCATTGCCCGAGAAACCACCTCCAGCAGCTCCTCATACTGCGGTGACTGGGCTGACGAGCCACCCACATCACCGCCTTTCACATCCAGTTTCTCGGAACTAGAGTCTCTGCGAGCTGGCTCCACTTCCAGAGCGGAAGAGGCCGTGGAAGAGGGCGCAGACTCGGCACGGGCTTCCAGATCCCGAAAGTGGGAGAAAGAACCCGTGGATGAAGGCAAAGAAAGAGCCGATGCTGTCTCGCCCTCATCCCCAAGGTGCAAGCCCCACGAGTGCAGACGCCGGGATGCCTCAGCAGCCACTGGCCCTTTATCACGTGGGGTGCAGAGCTGGCCGCCTTCCTCAAAAAGCGCCAGCCGAGAGCGGAGCTTCCTAATCGGGAGACGCTCACAATGCACACAGCTAGCCCCGTCGAGCACTGCTAGTGCATGCGCTCTTCCAAGGCAGCTAAGACACATCTCGTGTGTATCGCCATCGGAAATATAGCGTGGGCAGGGATACATGCACTGCCTGAACCGCTTCACACTCACCATTTCTCAGAGACCCAGAGCGCTTGCTGAAGATCAGAATACTGACGACAACAGTGAAGCCGGCTCTCTTTGTAACCTCTAGTTCCACCGGCGTGTGTGACGTGTTGACGTTAGCCCAATCAAGATTGGTCTAGTTGATACAGAGATCCAGAGGCGGTCACGCTGAGGGCGTTCCCCATAGCATCAGTTGACACAGCGTTGAAGTTCCCTTGAAGGGGAATTACAGCTCAATGGTAAACACATTCAGTCAAAATGACAAGCTTCAGGCAAGGAAGGTGCTCCCACAGAGGTTCTTTTTTTACATATTGTACTGTCATACTGTACACAGTAACATCAAAACTGTTATACATGTACTTCACAGCGCTACACCATTTTTTTTAACTGGGGAGCATAGACCTAATATTGTAGGACTACATTGAAATTGTACTGTGATACAGAATGATGTGCAACAATTACAGCCTAGTGTAAAAAGTTGCAGACATACCTTGTTTCGCCAGTCTAAATGTCCATATTAGGGGTGCTACCGTGTTACCGCGACTTAGGATGGGCTGGACTCTCTGCCCAGCCTCCTTCATCATCAGATTTATGACATGGTCCGCCAAAGTGGCCCTAATGTTGTAGGAAATATATATCCATCTATTGCCTGGTCCCTTTCTTTGTTCTTGTCCTCGTCCTCCTCTTCAATGTTTGCAAAGTTCTCACAAAAAAGGTAAGCTTACCTAAGGTCTATTCGTAGTGCTACGGCTCAGATTGATTGGTATTCAATTAGCGTAGAAGTCTTTTCATGTAAGAAACAGCATGTAGTGTTTTGCAAGAAGTGTGTTGCAGTATTGCAAACAAAGTGCACAGCAGAAAAAGTGTTTGTAGATTTGGTGCCTTTGTTCAAGGCCTGGTTACAAATGTTGAGGTTTTGTCTAAGTGAATGCTTAGAGTGTGTAAGCAATTGGCAAAAACTGCATTAACCAGATCGTATTTAAGTCTAATTTTGATTTTAGTTTTTCTTTTATTCTCATCAAGTACTTTGCTTTGCTTAATAATTTGGTTTACTCTAATCTATGTTTGGGATGCAGTTTGTTGAGATAAAACTGTGATTATTCAGTACTTCTCTCACACAGCACATACAATATGAGAAGCTTTATTTAGACAGTACAAACCAGTAAAACTGAGGATTAAAAACCTTCTTGCTGACAACTTGTGCAGTAATGATAATTTTTTGTGGTGCCTTACACCACCACCAGCTAAGCAGCACACCATCATTTGACAAACCTAACACATCTATTGGTTAATCTGGAAAGTGTGTTAAAAAGTGTTTACAGCCCACCAGGAAATGGTTTAATTATCTTTGTAAAGTCGGGACTGTGGGTCACAGAGGACAAGATAAATAACTCGTATTTGTCCTCATCCATTGTGAACACATGTCACCTGTCAAGGTATATCAGTCGGGAAGTGCCAAACTGATGTAGGAAAGTCTGTAAAACATGCTTTCCTTAGAGGAATATTGACTGACTTTGAGGCTGGAAAATATAACTACCCTGTCACCTGGGTAGTTAACCATGCAGAGCATGATATCTCAATGACCACTGGGTAGATCGCCTTAAACTTTGGTATGCACATTCATGAACTTCATCACCACTCACTCTCTAAAACTTTGTACACAAGCTCTCATATTCTACTAGGCAGATTGCCATGAAATACACAGAGCACATTCATGTTCCCAAGAGGATGAAAACATTTGGTTGATTTAATGATCCCATGGCCTTTCCTCTAGCTCTGCTTTCAGGACAAAGGTTACATTCTTAGCGCTTTTGCTAACTATTTAGAAATGGCAGAATCATCAGTTTTAAACTAGAGTGAAGATACTGGTAACATATGAAACTAGATAACATAAGGTATCCATGGGTACCAACCATGTCATGCTAGCTTGTCGGAAAGAGGGCTAAATAGCACTTCAAATTTAGACTACATATTTGCGAGAGAAAACCTGGCATGGCCATTTTAATAGGGGTCCCTTGACCTCTCACCTAAAGATATGTGAATCAAAACTTTGATTGTCTTCTTGACATTTTACTAGTTTAATCCCTGTTGCTGACAGTAATTCAAATCACAACAACAATAGCTCAGGTGATGTGCACATAACTCACATGCTGACCTGACCTCACGCTCTCTCTTTTTTTAAATTTAAAATGCATCCAAAATAGACAAACAAGCGATTTACGTGTAACTTTAATGGGAAATAAAAGAATGACACAACAGATAACATTAAATATTACACAAAATTCATTTACAGATTTTGATAGTGACAAAGGAGGTGCTGGATCAAATCAAATAGCTGCCAGTCCCAATCTGAGAATTTCCGAATCCTGTTCCAAATTAAGCCCTGCTGGGGTCCCTAAACAGTACTGGAATTGCATAAATTGGGTATGAATGGATATTCTGAGACTCGTGTGGATTAAATGAGCCCAACTGTATTCATGCGTGATGATATTAGTCCCCATAGTAGCGATTCCATTTTTTAAACTTGACCTCACTGTATAAAAATACCTATTTTGACCTCTAGGAAAGCCTCATTAAACTTTACGACCACAAACTAGAGACCTAGGGCATTCAGTGGATGTATGGCTTTCCAAGTATATTGACAATAAGGGGGTTTCTAAGCAATTTCCAGAATAGAAGTACTTGCCATCCAATTGCCGAAAAATGCAATTCTTACTGAAATCTCCAAATGTAAAAGGTTTTATACCAAATAGCAGCATGAATATTTCCATGGTGTTCCTCAATTTCTTGGTGTGTTAATGTGGTATTTTGTACGGATTCTTGACCATTTTTATGAATTTTTCAAGTGGTAAATAATGTTTATGGTAATGTTAATTTAATGGTAATTTTGCACCCAGTCTGTCTAACAAATGGTATCAACTCAAAAACTGCTGCAACAGGTTATGAGACATAATTTTGCATGGAAATGGCCATCATATACTCCCAATGTTCTACGCCTTTATACACTAAAATTTAAAAATTTGAATAGGAAACACAACAAAACACAATGTTTATTAATTATTTTTGAATAGAAAAATTTGACATAGTGCTGAGCTTCAGGTTCCCAGCTTTATGTATACCACTTCTATGTGGCATATACTGTTGACCTAATTCTTGTCTCATTTGTGGTCTGATGAACAGTATATTCATCAAATTCAGAGCCCCATTTCACCAGTTTCACAAAAATCAGTGAATACAAATATAAAGTTGTGTTTTTGTATAGTAATCCAGTAGTCAATAAGGCTCGGCTGCCTTTTCGCCTTTCTGCCACAAACGGACTACGCACATGAGCAAAGCAGCAGCTGCTTAAGCAGGTGACTGCTAACTGAAGGCCCGCCTTGATTAGAGCACTGACAGATTTCCTTTTCACTATCAAGTTGACTCCAAAAGAACGTGATGACATGTAAATGATATTGAAAAGACTGGGGACACTGTTTTGCTTATTGCATTTGAAGCAATTTAGCATCTGAAGCCTACAAGAACTGTAAGTGTGTTT
>CM022489.1:28191462-28267897 GCA_011952105.1 Coreoperca whiteheadi
GAAAAAAAAAAAAGAAACCCTTCCTATCCTTAGCTTTGTATACTGTGCTGGGCTTTAACCAGACTCGTTTTTGATGCACTTATGCTTTTTGTTACCTTGTGTTGTTATATTGCTTCCATTGTCTTCCTCAAATGTAAGTCGCTTTGGATAAAAGCGTCTGCTAAATGACTAAATGTAAATGTAAATGTAAATGAATATTGTCCATTGTATAGAAGGTCAAATACAAATGTCAAATACAGTTTTCATTTTTAGTTTTCAAATTGTTATAAAATTCTATTTACTCTTTCATTTTGACTTAAATATTGCTTGTATAAATGGAAAATCTGGTTATATTTTTTATATTTCATTTTCAAATTTGAATTAACAATTGAATATTGTCCACGGTACTACTTTTCCATTTTAATATAGTCATAGAAAGCCCATTCAGGTGTGTGAAAATGAAAACCTGACTATTGCATTTTTACTCAAATAACCTACGTATGTGGGAAATTATAATGCTATTGTGGAATTACATTTTAATTTTCTAGTTTAGATTAACATTTGGATTATGTCCCCTATAAGCTTCCATAAATCAGATAAACAAAACATGCAATTTTCTGATTAGTATTCCAATAAACTAATGTTAACATTAATACATTTAACTGCTTTTCCAATCAATGTTTAATGATAGCAGTTGTGACGTATACTGGTTTTATTCAATAAGGATACTGATTACTAACAACCACTAATATTTTTAAAGTCACAATTCATAATTAGTAAAAAGTTTTTGAGGTACACATTTCAAATTTTCAATGTAATATGAATATAAATAAGGTGCCAGAATGCATAAAGAAGCACCAAAATAGAGCTTGTTATCAAAAAAATGTTCTGGGGGAGAAAACCCCTGGATCTCCTTACAGATTCCAGTCCAGGTTTAGCCATGAATGTCCTGTAATCCAAGAAATGTCCTTGGTGGAAGAAGTTAAAATCTGTGGGTTAACTGTCTCAAATTGGTACCTTAAAATGTATCCGCAAGATTTTAAACTATGTTGCGGATTAATTTTGCGGTTTAACATGCTGCGTCACCTGACGCTATGGGAATGCCCTCAGCGTGACCGCATCTGAATCTCTGTACAACTTCATCCAATCTTGATTGGCTTAACGTCAACACGTGACGCACACCGGCAGAACTGGAAGTTACAAAGGGAGCCGGCTTCACAGTTGTTGTCAGCCTTCTGATTGACGGAAGCAAGCCGCTCACAGGCATGCCGGAAGTATGGAAGCAAGATGCAGCGTCTCGTTCCCTATCAGGAAACCGTGGTTACATACGTACACTGCGTCAGCTGACACTATGGAAACACAATACCAACTCCGCCATGCAGGAGGGATGCCTGTCCGAGTGTGAAGCCCACAAGGGCACACGACAGGACAAGAGTGCCACTGCCCCTGGAACATCCAGGTGGTCTAGGCTATAGAACCTCACGAAAGTGTGAGGCGAGGACCATCCTGCAGCATCGCAGCATATCTTGGAGAAGGGGGTTCCCAACCACCAAGCATTGGAGGATGCCATACTTCGTGTGGAGTGGGCTCTGATAGACAGAGATGAAGCCAATCCACGGACCTTGTAAACCATCATGATCGCCTCAACAATCCATCTGCTAATAGTGTGCCTGTTAGCCGGGCAGCCCTTACGAGGCGGCCTGAAACATATCAGCAACCAAGATGTCCTCCACCAGGCCCAACAACCAGATTCTGGTGGGCCAGAACGGGGCCACGAACAGCAGCTGGGCCCCCGTTCGGCGAACTTTCTCTAGAACCCCTCCAAGGTAGCAGGGCAATCGAGGGAAATGCATACAGTTGTAGCCTTGGCCACGGCTGCGCCATGGCATCCAGCCTCAGAGGCGCTGTCAGAGGGGACAGTGAGCTTTCCCCGGAGGTGCGAACAGGTCCACTTGTGCTCTGCCGAATCTCCTCCATATCTCCTGGAGGTGCAGTGTCCATTCCTCAGCCCCTGCCTCAAGAGGATGTTCGGTCCCACATTGAGGTAACCAGGTACGAATAGTGCTCATAGAGAGAGCAACTTTCCCTGGGACCACAAGAGGATCTGGCGCGCCAAGCTGCACAGCGGCTGCGGCCCCAGACCGCCTTGTCGATTTATATAGACCACCACTATATTGTTGGAGTGGACAAGCACGTAGTGGCCCTTGAGGTCTGGAAGAAAGTGCCATAAGGCCAACAAGACCGCTCGCATCTCCAGGCAATTTATATGCCACCGATGCGGTGTCAACCATAGATCTCGGGCTAAATGGCCGTCCAGGACCACACCCCATTCGGTGTGTGCGAAGGTGATACACCACTTCCAGCAATGATAGAGACATGGGAGAGACGTTGTCAATCGTGACAAACCAGTCCTTGGACTGAATTTGGCTCATAATCATAGGGATCGTCAGCATCCTGAACTGAAGCCTCCTCAAAGAATGGTTCAGGTGACCAGATCTAAAATGGGTTGTAAACCTCCGTCTCTCTTCGGGACTACAATGTACCTGCTGTAGAACCCAGTATGTATCTCCCAGGTGGGGACGTGTTCTATGGCCCCTTTGTTCAAGACAGAATGTATTTCTCGCTCCATCACCTGTGCTTGTGCCCGGTCCACCCTGGTTTCCAAGATCCATCGGAATCTTGGGGGTCTGGACTGAGTGTCCTGCTGCTCCGCTGGTCAGGCGATATTGAGCCTAGCCACTGCACAAGAAACCACCTCCAGCAGCTCCTCATACTGCGGTGACTGGGCTGACGAGCCACCCACATCACCGCCTTCCACACCGCCAAGACATCCAGCTCCTCGGAAGTGGATTCTCTCTGCGCGGGCTCCACGTACAGGGAGGAAGAAGCCGCAGACTCGCCAAGGGAACACTGTCCAACACAGTTTGCAGTCAACAGCGTAGCTCAGAGTTTGCTTCCACAATCACAAAGTGAAGAGCAAAATAGATAGAAAACACAAAGATGATTAAAATAACTATTGGTGAAGCTATAGGATGTTTGCATTCAGAGTTTGGCGACAAAATCCAATATTCACCTGGATTATTTTTATTGTTTCATAAATAGAGGAGTTTTATCATACTTAAAGTAATGGGCTGTAATTATTATCGCTCTGTTACTATTATTCAGAGAATACGTTCATCTAATTGGTATTAAGTATTAGCTGAGTTTGTCACAGTAGGAGAGATGCACCATTGTCACTTCTTCATCGCTAAAACTCAATCAAACTCCAGACTACGAAAAGAGAGTTAAATGCAGTGAGAGGATTTGGCCCAGATTAGATGTATTCTGACTTTCTCTTTCTGTATCTCTCTATCTTCCTGTTTCTAAGTTTGGTTCAGAATCAACATAAGGTCCAGTGGGGCTGGGCTGAAAATAACAAGTCTACCACCTGCCCAGCAGCCAGCACAGATAGTCAGCCAAGCTTCTACGCAAAACCCTGTTAGACAGGACAGAACTTGAAATTCTCCTACAAAGCTTACCTACACACATACCCAGTAGGCAATATAAGGGGGGATGCCATCCCCATTATAAGCAAAATGACCTGAAGATGCTCTGTGCTTTGTCTGGCATTGATGCTTCACATTGCCGCATTTATTAGGCTAATCACCACTCAAAACATAAGTTTGGTTTTGATTGAACATGTTAGTCTGTACATTCTTGATTAAAAGCTCTGTTTCTGCTGCCTACTTTTCTTTATTTTTACAGCACCCCTTGTGAAATGATTTTTCTAACTCGTCTCATCCCTACTCTCCCTGGAGAACACTGTCTCCCTGTGTGTAGGCTACCTCACTCACTGACCCAGGCTTGCAGGCCGGTAAACCAGGGCTGTAAAGGCTAAAAATGCTGCACCAGTTAAAATAGAAATGTCCCATGAAAATGTAATAATTCCCAACAATTAGTGATTAAACAAGATATTCACTACAGCAGATGGGAGAGAAAGAGAAAGTGAGACAGCATCATGACAGAGGCCTGCATGACACACACACAAGCTCAACACACTAACATAAGAAGAAACACCAGTTCGGAGAAGTTAAGATGTGAGCAGAGGTGACAGAGCTCCTCAAGGGAGACCCAGACACAAGAGGGGCCATGCCTATTCTTGCCTTCTATTTCCTCCACTCTATTTGTGTGTCTTTGGGTGTATGTGTGTGCGCCACCTCCCACAGGATCCTCCTTCAATGGCTACAAAACTGGGACAAAGCCCGAGGAATAAGAGAGAAAAAGACAGGAGCAAGAGAAAAGGACAGAGAGGGGAAGTGAGATGGAGAGTGAAAAGGTCAGGATGGAGAAGAGACAGAGACAGACACAAGAGAAAAAGGCCAACCTGTGCTGAGGGAGATCAAGAAGGATGGAAAGAGACACAAGGAGAAGAAAGAAATAATGGAGAGGCGTGAAGGAAAACAGTAAAAGAAATTCACCTTCTGTGAAGTTGCCTGCATCTTGATAAAATTCACATCTACAATAGAGCTTCTATTCTAAACCCCTCTGGAGTGTAGACAGTGCACAGAAATTTCAGAATAATGCAACATGTTGAAATGTTTCGAGAACTATTTGAGATACTAAACAGCTTGTACACGCACTGGGAAATGGCCTAGTTTGCAGTTAAATGTCCTAGTTTGGTTTTTAAAAGCCAAATCCTTAATTCAACATTAAGCAAACATAAAGAGAGCTTCAACCCACCATAGAGACACCTTGCAGAGAGTCCCCCCCGCCCCTTGTTTTTTTTTACAAGGTCTGACAGCATTGAAGGGTGAGCAGTTGATTCCATGTAGCACAGAAGCAGTTTGCTGTGAGTGCCAGCACTCCGAGCCGGCAGCTGACATAGGGAGTACAAGCAAATACTACACAGCAAATGGCAGGGTGTCATTATTTTACAGTGTACAGTAGAGGTTTTCATGGGTCCACCCTGACTCCGGACCCGAGTCAGACCGGGTCCAAATTATACTATTTGTTTTACTGCCACTGATCTTGGGTCTGTGTGTCTAATACCCGAGTGGATCAGAATCGATCCAAGTGTATTCAGTATCAGCTCTGGTCACGTAGTCCATCATAATCAATGCGGAGGACCATATGTTAGGAAATCAGTAGCCTATGTAAAAGATTTATGTTTAAATGATGATTATTATTGGAATTCCATTCACAGATTGGTTAAATTGGTTATTATCTTCTGTCAGTCACCCAGTTGGCTACTGAATATTTTATTGTTGATGCAGGAGATGAAAATAGGACTTTCAATTCCTTCTAACTTTCGAAACAGGTTCACATACTGTGGCCTGTGTCAAGTTGTATTTAAACTTTTTTATCAACTGTAAAGTTCCCAAAATCTATTTCTTTAAACAATTCCCACCATGAGCAAGCACTTGGCAACAGCGACAAGGAAAAACGTGCAGATGCAGAAACCTTGAGCAGAACTAGACTCAGGGTGGGCGGCCATCTGCCGCTGACGGTTGGGTTGAGAGAGAGAGAGAGAGAGAGCAAGAGAGAGACAGAGCAGGCGTTAAGAGAGCATAGAGAGGCGAAGACCCTCCTTTCTGATGTACCCCACGGGACTTTATTTAAAAAAAGATATGCTTGGTACTTAACGGCGAGAGAGAAATGATTTTTTGATCCCATTTGAATTGTGCCATGAATTACACATATGATGTGTGTAAATTTAAAAGATAATTTTGCAAGTCAAGAGAGTCACAGTTTAAGTCACAGTTTTTTTACCTGATGAAAGAACGAGCAAGACCTGTTTCTCGTGTGACTAAATCCAGTACTTAATACATCCATGTACGAAATAAACAGGCATCTTCGCTTCAGCGGCTCTGGGTAGCATGTGGAGAGAGAAAGTTGCCTGCATGACTTTCAGGTGTGTAGTCTTTCTAATTACATATTTTCACAGTCTTATACAAGTTTTACGACAAACTATCTTGACATGTTAATTATCTTTTAAATTGAAAAATATTTAAATTATAAGAATAATAATGATAATAATGGTAATAAGACTAAGACTAATAATAATAATTGTAGTAGCGGTTGTCAAGCAGAAACAGAAGGTGAGAAAGCGACCAAAGGTGAGAAGAGAGAGATGACAATGCAAAAAACTCCGGGAGAGAGAAGATGTTGAGTTACTAACATGCATTAATGGGATAGAAATGCATGTAGATGAAGAGGGAGAGGTGGAGAGTGGAGAGAGGTGCATCATGGGAAGTCTCCAAGCAGTCTTGGCCTATAGCAGCATAACAAAGGGATGGTTCAGGACTCACTTGAGCCAGCCCTAACTATAAGCTTTATCAAAGAGGAGAGTCTTTAGCCTACTCTTAAATGTGGAGATGGTGTCTGCCTCCCAAACCCAAACTGGGATCTGATTCCACAGGAGAGGAGCTTGACAGCTGAAGGCTCTGGCTCACATTCTACTTTTAGAGACTCTAGGAATCAGTGATCATACATTCTGGGAGCACAGTGTTCTAGTGGGGTAATAAGGTACTATGAGCTCTTGAAGATACGATGGTGCCTGACCATTAAGAGCTTTGTAGGTGAAGAGAAGGATTTTAAATTCTATTCTGGATTTTACAGAGAGCCAGTGCAGAGAAGCTAATATTAGAGAAATATGATTTATTTGCCTACTTCTTGTCAGTACACGTGCTGCATCATTCTGGATCAACTGGATAGACTTAATAAGGGACTTTTTCGGCCAGCCAGATAATAAGGAATTGCAATAATCCAGCCTAGAAGTAACAAATGCATGGACTGAGACAGGATATGCCTGATTTTTGCATCTACAGTCTCAAATTTTGTTGAAGCACTGTAACTGCGGTTTGTAACTTTTTCCTCAAAATTCCACAAACTGTTTTCAGATCTTGCCTAGGCTAGATCCAGCACTGTCAGTCCTAATGGATATATCATGTTTATAGATCCATGTGTTTCCTTTCTGAGCTTTTGCTCTAATCAGCCATCATCACAGCTGAAGGCTTGTTTTCATAAAGCACTTTTAGAGTGACTGAATTTTGTCACTAGCTGCTAAAATTTCATACACTATGAGGTAAATTTAAGACTGAAAAGATAACAGAATCTAACAAAGAACAGCCTCATTGCAAGCTGCTAAACTGACTGGAAACCAACGAATTGTTAAACAACAAAACGGGTCATATTCTGACACTGTCCTGTCCTCATACTGTCAGTTTGTGAAGCTTAATATATTTGCTGTTATTATTTAAAGTGTTATAATTTGTGTTAAGTGAACTTTCCTTCACCCTGCCACATGTACTTCTGCATCACCTTGTGTTTGTCTGTTGGCCATAATGCCTTTTGACAACACGCAGAGTTGAGGCATGAACATGCCTGCAGTCATTTGTAGGGTTTAGGTGGAGACTCACTATCGAATAGCTATTCAGAATTGTGACCAGATATTATCCACCCCTGTCTCTAAGAAATTACATTCATATAGTACTTGTAGTATTTGTTTTCCCAATTGTGTTTTATTCTGGGAGATGTAATTGGTTGTATTGTCACTCTGCTAGATGGACCAAACATTTTCGAAAACATTTACAGTGCATGTTTGATTGCAAATTAGGGCTGCAACTAACAAGTATTTTCATTATTGATTAATCTGCAGATCATTGATCAACTGATTATAATATTCCATAAAATATTGAAACATGCCCATCAAATTTCCCAGAGTCCTTGCTGACATCATCAAATGTCTTGTTTTTTCCAACCAACTGGCCAAAACCTAAGGATATTCAGTTTGCAATGATGCAGAGAAAAACAGCAAATCTTCACACTGGAAAAGCTGCAACTACATAATTTTGGGTATTTCTGCCTAAAAAATGGCTTAACCGATTAATCAACTAATCAATGCAGCTCTATTGTGAGCATACATAAGGCTGGGTGTTGTTCGACAGTTTCCAATACCATTGCAAGTATGATACCTGAGTTTAGGTGCCAGTATAAAACTCAACTTTTTTCAATATATTACTTATTATTTTATAAATATAAACCATTTTTTTTATTTCAGAAAATAAGTTAAACCCGTGTTTCAAATCAGTGTTTAATGTTGTTCCCTTAGAGCAAGCAGCGGTACAAGAACTTAATAAATAACATTTATATGAAAAATATATATATAACCTATATCTGGATGAAGAACTAACTGATCAAAGAAGTAAACGAAACAAAGAATCATTTACTGCCATCTCCTCTTAATTGACTGTTTTTGATACGACACAATTTTTTAAAACAGTATTGAGGTTCGATACCCAGCCTTACATAGAAAAGCTAAAGTTTTCCTCCCCAATGATTCTGGCCTGTATATTCTGATTAGGGAAAGATTGTGATAGGATGAGTTTATCACAAACCATGTGGTTATTTAACAGTGTTATTATGTTTAGGGTGGTCTACCAATGTTGCTATGTGAATGTAACTACTGGTCTTTTGTGACCTGTTTTTCCAAGTTTAAGAAGAAAAAAAGTAATGGTGAATGTTATATATCATAGGTCATTATCAATACTATAGTTAAAAAAGCTACAGAAAATAGTTTCAGTTATTAAGATCTACAGGCCTCTGAAATCCATATATTAAAGCATTTTTACACATGTAAATGCATTTTTTGCAATGCTACCAACAAGCAACAAAATGTCATTCAAATGTAATATTACATTCAACAAGCTGTAGCTTCCTTAGTCTTTTTTTTTCTTACCAAAGTTCCAACATACACCATTTAGTAGTTCCAATATGTCCTTACATAAAATATGGAGATCTACATGAGCCATGACAGATTTGCAGCAATAATTCTCAATATGCTTGTGTCTCTGATCTCACAACATGCATTTCTTTTTTCTCCTTTCAAGCATGTTTCTGTGTCACTCAAACTTTGTTATTTCATACTTGTTTTGTTCATTTAGCTGTCATCTGCAAGAAGTGGGGTTCTACTGCATTTACTTCAATTTAAAAATGAATTGTGAATGCATGCTGCAGGGAGACAGAAGACCAACCGCAGCGTTGCTACCTCTGATCTCATTACAGAGACCACTATCCCAGCATGTGATAACTTAATGACCGTACCCCTTCCCAGACACATCAAAAACGCTACTTTTAACCACAGAAAACTTCTTTGAACCAGCATGGCACAGGATGGAACAAAAGTCCTTATGAGGACAGAGATGAGTCCCACAGCAATTACACTCTGCCTCCCTCACTTTCACCACTGCTCTTTTTGTCCTGGTCTCACTCTTTTTTGGTCCTTCACACTCTAATATTACTCCATGTCTGCCTTTTCTTTTTGCTCTTCACCTCTGCTATCCTTAGTGTGCAGAGGGAATTCCCAATTAATTAAGACAAAACATTGTATAAACCTTCATTTAACTGGTCCACTGCCAGTTCTCTGTGGTTCTGTATAAATAACTGCTCAACCTGTTCAAGAATTGAACAATGGTCTCCATTGTTGCATACGATCAGAATTTCCCCCGAAAGCAATTATATCTTAAGTTCCACATATTCACTCATGATGCTTCTGCACCTGCAGCTCAAAGCTTTTTTTTGCTGACGTTCTACATTACCTCTAAAATGTGCCCTTCATCACAAAACTGTGTGACACTGAGCTGTGCTACTTTTAAAACGGGTTAGGGTTAGGGGGAATAGGGTTGGGAACAAAGTTGAGTTGGTTGGTCAGGACTGAATTGAGTCCCTACCACACTTAATGATAATTGTATTTCTTCCAGTCCAGCCCTCTTACCAAATGTGTTACTTTGGCTGCACACATCTAGCCATGAAATTACCCTGTCACTCAATATGATCTGTCCACTCACACGATGCACCACTGACTAGACTTTGTGCTACTGATAATGACTGTATTCCTGAATGTATGCACAGAAATAGGCTCTGCCTTTGTCAAGGAAACCTCCAGAATGCTGTAGAATTGACTGTCGATCCCCCCAGGGGCATCATGCAAGCCAAAATTCTGGTGGGGGGGGCAAATTAGAGTGAGGGGCATGGGGGTCCTTCCAGAGGGAAAAAAAAACCAATAATGACTCAAAGATTTTGGGGGAATATTTTAAAACACGTCACTGCAGTAATCTTCCACTTCATATTATGGTAAATACTGCACATTTATTTAGAGATTTTCAATTTTCAATGTCAATTATTTGTGCTGTTATGCTTATTGAAAATGACACACTTCTACACTGCTGCCATAGAACATAGATGACAAAGCCACAAATGAAAGGAACCTGCCAACATGGTAATAGCTGTATTTTCAAGCACATGAGTACAGATGAGACTGTGCTGACATCACATGGCAGTGTCTGCTCCATTGCCGATAAAAGCTCAGACTAAGCAGTAGAAACCTATTTTCCAACTGCTCAGTCTCCTTGAAAGATCATCATGCACCACCAGCTTGAATGGGCATGACGCCATTGGATCCCCCTACGGCTATATGATTACCAGAAGAACCTATGAGATGCTGTAGAACTGGAAGACATGCCTCCAGTAACTAATGGCTAACTAATATAATGCTGTTACTGCTGTTGTCCACACTCACTTAACATGTTACATGTTACAACCAACATAAACACTCTACCTTAATAGAGGCCCTTACTAACTAGGAACCACTTTTGTCTTCATAAGAGTCCTAGTACAGTGAGTCAATCACATCATATTGTTCCTGCAGATTTTGATTGGACATGTTCATATGATGATTCTTTCATGATCAAAGAGAAATCTTGTTGGAATCTTTGTGGCACACTATATTGTCTGGCTAGAAATATGCATTTGAAAAAAATGTTGACTTAAGCTGGGTGTTCTTGGCCAGCATCAGCATCATAGTAAACTTCACACCTATAGTGGACACCCATCCACTACCCCAACCTCCTAATTTCAACCTTGCTTCATATAGGTCACGCTACTTCCTGCATTAGCACTGAAGGATGGCATTGGAAGTAAATCGTGAAACCCAATATGAGTATAATTATTGGCCAGCCGTACAGATTCCACCTAGATAAGGACAGAGTGAAAGTACAAAAAATGACTTAATTTCTTATATAATTTCAATCTATCTACTACGATACTTAACCAACCAATTTCCTAGGGTCTCTTAAATGAAAGAGCACTGCGTTTTTAAGTCTGCAAATAGAAGTTAAAGTAAAGTTTTTCTTTTACATTTATCTCTCACTCAAGTCAAAAATTTCCCTTTTGGCAGTTTGATTAATATGGGTCCAGGTAACTGTGACAGCCATAGCACATCGTTCACATAATTTACATACCCCAAACCCTTCACCGCCTTGTAGACATTTGCGCTCATTGTGTATCGGGTCCTTTAATGTGTCACCTGTCTGGAAAAATTGCATTAAGCTTCTATTTGTGCACAAGTAAGCTACAATGAGTCTTGAATCTTCTCTTCTGACAGACCAGTTTTGAAAAAGCATAGGTAAAAGCATAATTTTGGTAAACTTTTGACATGAAATCCCATAACACAAATGCATATTTCACACTTATATTTGAGGTACATACATAAATTATTGTTCACGTTACATACTGTAAAAAATAGTGGCCTTCATGCATTAATCTTAAGTCTTAATTTATGTACAAACACAATTATCTAAAGAAGAGCAGACCAACTGCATACTGTGAGAATACTCTATATAAAGTTGTGGTTAAGAGTGGTTCCCTGACATTTCACCGGAATAAATACATTTTTGCTCTATGCACAGCCAGTGGGTAGTAAACTCAAGCCAAAGAAAAAAACTCATGCAAAGCAGCTTCGACTGTAACGAGGCCACGTATGCCATCTTGCTTTTCTTTCTCTTTTCTTTTTTTTTGTGCAAAATACATTGTTTTCTAAACCTAATCTCCCTTTTCCACAAAATGTAAAAAAATCACAACAGATTGTCTGGGTCTTGGTTTTATAATGATGATTCTCCATGCTGTGTGACTAATATGTAAGCTTCTGTAATCTCACAGTTTGAATGCATTTCCCCTCTGTGTATCTGTGTGTGCAACACGTACAAGGAGAGGATAAAGGAGAAGAAGAGCAGTGAGGTTAGAGGTTACATGTATCTGTGTAGTAAGAAGAGAAGGAATGTACGCAAAGTGATAATGCAGGCTGCTGCCAAGACAATAACATTAACACTCAGACCTTATCAAGGACAATGTCAACATCTGTCTCTCTCTCTCTCTCTCTCTCTCTCTCTCTCTCTCTCTCTCTCTCTCTCACACACACACACACACACACACACACACAAACACACACAAACATGCACACATCCAGGGAGGGATAGGCTGAGGAACAGGGAGAGAAAGACAGAGAGGAGGAGGAGGGCATTATCTTGATGAAATCGTGCTTGATACAGTAGCCCGAGCAAAGCTGACCCCAGCTCTGCTTTCTTTTAATGGAGAGTACACAGTCAGGTCCAGCCTGACCTCATCTTGTTTAATACTGCCTACAACTACATCACTGTGAGCGTGTGTATGTGTGTTTGTGACAGTGCGCCTGATCTAATATTCTGCTACCTCCTCGCACATCAACCACCATTACTACACACCTTTTGACCCCTTGATCTGGCAGCCAATCAAATCTCCCAATCTCGCTGACCAGTGAGAGCACACATCAATGAACCAGGGAGTGTAGTGCAACACTACCGCACCATTATCCCGCCGTCACAAGGTCTACATATTACATGGTTGATTCAGGGATTTAGTTGCAAATATGTTATTGCTACTATCTGCAGGATATCTAGTGCTCCTTAACAAGTCTGACAAATGTGAAAAGGTCTTTCCTGCCCTGTTCATTTATACTTTCTGAAGTGCATTAGGTATGTTCAGTCAGAGAAAGACTGGTTCTGACAGCTTGGTTTTCCTACTTTGGTTTTTAAAATTGGCCTTAAATTCATTTCTAGTGGCGTTTAATAGGTCCTGTCTCTTAAATTTAGGATTCTAAAAACCCACAGATGCCCCGAGTCGAGACCTGAATAATTTGTAGACCTTGATCTCACCATTGCTCTCTGCTCTTTTTTTCTTTGCATTTTCAGGCTGTTTCTTCTTTCTGTGGCATTGTATAGTTTGCGTTCAGATCATACATACCTCCTTGTCTACATATTTTCTTGCCCGGTTTCCTGGCACATTCCTTGGATATTCTTTTGACTGTAAAATGAATAAAAGACTAAAGAATAACATGGAGCCCCTGGACGCGCAACGCACAGGAGCTGGCATGCACACACACGAACACGCACACACACACACACACACACACACACAAAGCTGATTGACTGAAAAATACTTAAGAGAGGAGGGAAAGGGAGACGTAAAGATAGAGGGAAAGAATGAATCACAGCAGCTCAATCAGCGCAGTATTCAGTCAACCAGCCAGTCATTCGGCCAGTCAGCCAAATCAGTCGGTGATGATCTTGACTGTCTTGTTTAATGAACTGTAGCCATTGTGGCAGAGCACAATAGCCTATGATGAACTATAGACATGAGGGACGGGAGGGGAGGGAGTTTGCAGAGGAGGGCAAATAAGGCGATCAGGAGAAAAAGGAGTGGGGGATAAGAGGAGAAGACGTTAGAGGATCAAGAAGGAGGTAGAGGAGGAGGATAGATCAGAAAGGGTGGAAAATGAAAGGAAGAAGATTGAGGCAGCTATCGAGTGGAATGAAAAGAAGATAAATTGGCCTCAATGGATGCCACACACACACACACATGCATGCACACTCTTTCACAAAACCACTCTCACACACTCATGTACTATAAGCAGTGTCATGCACATTAAACATGCACAAGGTCATGCTTTCCCTCTACTGACAGACAGACAGACAGACAGGGACAGAGACAGAAACGCACTCTCACATAGATTAAACACACCCCGACAACATACTCTCTTTACCAGAAGGTCATGGATTCAACACTCTCCGCCCCGCCCCCCGCTGTCCCCACAGTCATCCTGCCCTGGGCCCGCAGGCTAACTCACCATCCTCAGTGGGGACGTAGATGTTAAGATAGAGGCAGTCCTCGCTCTGGTCCTGGACGTATGTGGACACCACGTCAATGCTGTTGGTGAACCACACTGGCAGCATCACATCCGGCAGGCGGCCCTCCACGATGCTCTGGGGGCACACCGGGGCAAAGTGTGTGGCATTGCGGATCTCCGGCCACGACACAGGCGGCTCGGGTGGCTGAAAGCGGCGCTCGCCAGTGGGCGGTGCGGCATACGGGACGCCCAGAAACTGCACGACAGGACCCAGGATCTCATTGTTGAGCTCCTTCTTAACACCGCGCAGCTTGCCAATGGTGGTGGTGACCACCGGGTCATTCTCGTCAAGTTTCTGAGCCGACACGGCAGCCGGAAACGCCTGCAACAGCAGCAGTCCCAGCCATATAAGAGAAGACACCCACCAGCCGGTGTTTAAGGAACCTTCAAGCCCTACATATCCCATCATCCTGCTCCCACTTTTGGCAGTCTGAAGTAGCCGACACCCAGTCTTCGAATGGTGCCTCCACTGGGACATAGCTGCTAATCCTTGTTTTCAACTTGTTTGAGTCCTCTCCGAGTAAAAAATCCTTATTTTCTATCTCTCACTTACGCCATGCAGATTCAACCACAAACACAATCAAACTAAAATCACATTCACTCACAGGCATAAGCAAGTGGGTAACTTCTGGAGCAGAAGAGGGCTATTGGTTGCTAATGATGCTTTTTAAAATCCAGGCAGTGCAAACCATCCGGTGGAAATGTAGTAGCCATCAGTTTTCTCCAGCTTGGTGAAGGGAAATATGAGAAATATTCCTCACAATATGGAAAATATTCCTCAAAAAGGCCCTCTCAACAACCACTGCAATGAAGAAGAAAACAGTAAAGATGTCATCTTTAAGCTCCACTTCTCAGAAGGTAGACGAGCCAGTCAATGATTAGGATTTCCATCCTTTTTAGGTGAGCAGACTGCCATGTACAGCAGCGGAAGAAGGAGTAGCAGTGCAGTGGTTGTACTGATTATGCTTGGAGTAGCTTGGTCCAGTCCAAAGTCTGTCCCCTGCAACACAGAAACAAAGCTACAATCAGAATTCACATGAAGAGGAGTAATGATATAATTCAATATCCTTTATTTTAATTTTTCTTCTTGCCTGCTGCAAAAAATTGAAAGATCGACAATTAGCAGAAGGGCCATTTGATTTGTTTTATATGCAGAAACATCAATCAATTAAAGAGGAACATAACATTTATACTACACTATTTATAGCACATGACAGTAGGTAATATTATTCAGCAGCTTAACAAGCAAGTTGTCTATCAGTATGCATGGTGACAGATGTTTCGTGGATATGGTGGAGTGTGACAGGTTTGTCCTACAGTTTAATTTTATACCCTACCCTTAATGCAGAATGCCCCCCAGAGGTGTCAGTGTGACACTCTTGGAGAGAGCCTTAGACTTGAATGCATCCCGCCAGTAGCATACCGGATACAGCCAGCACTTAACAGTATTCAGTATAAAGATGATATTGTGACAGGTTTTCAAATGCCAACGCTCAGTGCCAATGTATTGAGAAGTGTGCCTTTTATGTAGCAAAGCTGAAAGTAAGGGTGTGGCGATCAAGTGGTGGATGGGTGTGTAATGTGTAACATGCAGTTTTGGCGCCAAATTTAAGTTTAAGCACTGGCGGCATCTTGACACACACATCGACATGTCCGGATACGCCATTGTCCTATTTCCCAGGGGTAACATGCGTCGAATTTTCAAAAAAGAAGCCATTTATCACATCCCAGTTACTGAACCTCGACTAATACTTATCTGGTGAGCTCTAGGGGTATCAAATGGTGAAATGCAACAGGACGCAGCACGTTTTACACTTTATTTTTATGTTCCCACAAATGTTTTGTGAGAGAACACAAAACTTTTGCGGGAGAAAAATAGGTCTTTTTGTTCTTGCAACTATTATATTTTTCCGATTCAGGGCTCCATACGAAGAAAAACTATGAATTTTGTTTAATAAGTCACCATTTGTTCAAGGCAGCCAACTGTTAGGTTATAAATAAAGAGGGGAAAGGAATAAGGTAAATAAGAATATCTGTTTTAATATTTAAAAAGCATGTACAGTGAACAAAATGCACAATAGCAATAAAACATAAAATATACAGAGTGGGATTAATGAAAAAAAAAAAACATCTGCTGAGACAAGCAAGTGAACTGAAATAAATCCAAATGTATTTCTCGCCATAAAGAACCAGACAGGAGATATTTTCAGTGGGAAATCCCAACCCGTTCTCATTCTCAGGTCATCAAATACCAACGTTTTGACACGCCTCATACAGACGCACATGGTACCCTTAATCTGTATGAGACACACTGGGCTTTCAACTAAGTCCAATGTAAAATCATCCGCGGCAATATTAGAGGCTCAGAGAAACTGCTCCGGCTGTCCATTCACTACAATATTAACGTGACTGCGGCACGATCAGACGTTGTGAGCATCAGTCCCACTGGAGAACTGAGGGTATGCCTCCCAAAAGTATTTTTCTCACTGTTAATTCCCATTTTTTTGGGCTTTTCTCGCCTTTATTTGACAGTGACAGCCAAAGAGACAGGAAATGCAGGCGATAGAGAGGAGGGATGACATGCAGCGAATTCCCACGGGCCGGAGTTGAACCCTGGTCTTCTGCGGTGAGGACTATAGGCTCGTACCCCGTTTTACCGCGTGAGCTATGTATGTGTAGTATGTGTTTTTGTATTTTTGTTTTGTTTTTTTCACAATGCAATGTTCCACCTGAATGAGCTCACCTTCATATTTTATACACTGAGGAAATCATATTTAGCCGCACACACATACATACACACACTGACATAACAACTTATCTAGTGTGCTAACAGCAGCTAACGGTGGTGCCTGCCCTGTCCGCTCGATCTGGCTCAGTCCGCTGCTCTTTAATCCAATCCTTGGCTTTCTTTTCCCATGACAACGATGATGTATTACTGTCATAGGAAATACGTGTTTCAGCAATAAAGCAGAAAAGTGAAGAAAATAAAATTATGAATTAAGAATGCTGCTAGCGGAGTTTGAAGGAGCTACAGGCCAGAGCATCTGCATACCCAGCTGTTGCCATAGTTTAAATCTTCTGATCCAGTTGTTTTGAACAGTTTTGGCTTAGCCCTTTAAATGAAATCCAATCAGACATCATTCAATGATGTTTCAGCCAAAAAGCTGAAAAACAAAAAACAGAAACGAAGCAAAGTTTGAAGAAGCTACCAGCCGCTGCATCTACACGCGCAGCTGTTGCTCTGAGGGGGCCGTACAAGCCACAATTCATTCTGGGCCTCTCACATACATAAATTCTCCTTTCATACTCATATATTTTCACTGTCACATTCAACTATTTCCATTCTTACAACCACAATTTTTTATTGTTATAATTTCGCTCACACATTCATACATTTTGCTCTCATGCACCTGCAGTCAATGTATACATTTAATATTATATATAATATATGAACAAAGAAAATGTATGTATGTCTGAAGAAAATATATGTATGTAGAGGACGAATGCATGCGTGTGTGAGAGAGAGTATAGTAGAACCACATGCAGATCAACGTTAAGCTCTATATGAACAAACAATGGCAGAGGGAAACAGGCTAACTTGCGGTTTGGGAGTTCCAGGTGATGGTTCCAGGTATGTAAAAGGAGACTGTGTGATAATACCCACCATGTTATTGCTTGGTATCAGATCAAAAAGTTGTTATTGCCTAACCAATACATACCAAATTTTTCCCAATTTTTTTTCTGACAGTCACAATTTTTGATCGCTGTGCAACTGGAAAACTCACTAACTCTTCGGTTATGTTACTATGGCAAACCACATGTGAACAATCATGTCAGCAATCTGAGCTACAGCATAATTGCGCATACAGCATGGAGTTTTATATGGTGACTTCCATTTTTTTTGAGTAAATGGTATTAAAAATTATCAAATCTTGCGGCACCTTTGGCTTGTCCTTAAGTGACCCGGCTTCTTGGAAAACACTGCTCTTAACAGTGGCCTCTTACTGTCCTGCCATCATAATCTAGATGAGAGAAGATGCCCATATTCTCATCTGGGTTACCTTCACTTATTATCGTGTGCAAAGCAATATGCTTTTTCGAGCTTTGCAGACCTTTTTGCCTCTTATTTCTCCTTAAGCTATATACAGCTTGCGGTAACCACCTGATTGATAGGGGTTGCTGGGGCCTTATGTTGCATTAGAAAAAGAAGTACTGCCACCACCTCTGCTTGAAGACCAAATAAAGATAATGTAGTTAAGGACAGTGCTCTTTATAGTAAAGATGAAATTTAAAACAATATGATCCAAGTATTAGCCTCTATCAAGGGAACTAAATGTGATTTTAAATAACCTAAGTGCAGTAATAATACAGCAACTTCTTTAGAATTTTTAATTGTTTTTCCTTCTTTTTAATCAGTCAGAACATCATTGTAACATAATTTTGCCCCCCCACCCTCTCACTCCTGAAACTAAACCTACACCTTTGCCATCAACTGGACTGTATTTTTGTGCATTTTCATTACAAACATGTCTTGTAGCCTACTCTTGTTAACCAACTTTACTAGAACAAATCCTCCTCTTTCTTGCCATATTTGGCTGGTCTATTTGTGTGTCCAAATCTGCCATTCTATATTTGTGAGTGAAGACCTAAATTCAGAAGCGATGATCATGTGTTCTATTTCTGTTTGAAGTCAGGGGAGTGGTGGTTTTAATGAGGAACATGGCTGCACCATCATCACCACTACAGTAAAAGAAAATATTTTAGAACAGTGCAGATAGAAATATAGAGAACCCTTCATGTTGCTTGACAGATTATGCTACATTAGCAGTACAAATTATTACATTGTTTTTTTACCTCATATAATTTCTTTAAATTTGCTAACATACCAACTGCACTTACCAGTGATTACACATAGAGTGTGTACACACATACACAGTAAGACTATTTCCACACAAGGTTTGTTTGAGTCAAACTTTATTGTCCTCCCTCTCTCTAGCACTGTGACTGTCGTTCGGAATAGTGGCACGTTTCTATGTTTCTTTTTTTAAAGTGTAGCTGTTTACCACCATCAGAAGAAAAGCATTTTGGCACCCACTGACGTACAAGGAGAAATTGGAGGTCAGCGTACGTGTGAGCCACGTGAGCATGACTGAAGGGAGCACATCCACCTGCACGGGCTGCAAAGAAGTGAAATGCCTCACTCCTCTCTCATCTTGGGGAAAATGTGTGGCATTATGTTGGCCAGGAACAATGTTATCATGATATGTGCACATATGGGAGTGCAGGTCCCCTTGACCTTTGACTGCCACTAACTGATCTCAGATCTTAACAACAGTCACATAGTGTCAGCAACAATCCCTGTTCAGTGACCCTGTGACACAAACATCCACTGTACCAGTAAATGTATCTCATTATGTAAATATTATCACTTTTTAAATCTACACATGCTGTACATACTGTATATACTGCCATATACACCTACCTCATGTGTATAAAGCAATACATTAATCATTAATTGTGTTACATTAATCATATTTATTTCAGCACCATTTGCACTAAAAAAATCTACATGCACATAGCTGCTTAATGTTTGTCTACCTTGTTGTGCTTGTTTGTATATTTCTGCGTATTTACATTGAGAGAAACTTACAAATTCCTTGTATGTGTCCACATATCCGGCCAATAAACTTGATTTCTGATTCTAATCTATGTTCAGGCGGACTCTGTATGGCTTCTTGGGCCAAACCATGGTTCGGAAAAAGCATCAATATTAGCAAATGTATCGGCCAATACTCCCAATACTCCAAGATTCAGACTCGACTGCCAGGGTAATACACTCTTAGTACATGACTATCAGTACCAGGTACAATCAATGATCTATTTTCTATGTAGAGTGGTGATCAGTGTTGTATCTCAAGGCCAGGTACATTTTCCCTTTCTCACTGACTTATTTCTGTTAATCACAATATCAAAGTCATAAAATGTATTTAATTAATACAGTTTAATTGCTAATAACATAAACTCTCTAATGGGAACTTACACAAACACTGTGAGATGTTTACCAGGTAAAATAAGGTACATCAACTTGATTGGACTTGATGTACCCAACTTGATAATGGACTCAACTTGAAAATAAATCATCCACATATCCTTAGTAGGCCATTGGCTCCAGGGCTCTACATTTGAACAGTTCAACGTGCCATGAAATCATGCACTCAACAAGAGTCAGGCTGTATTGTTACTTGTCTGCCTGGGTCTTCCAGTTACTGTATGTCTATGTCAGTGGTGCAACACTGCCAATCGCTCTGTGCTTCAGGCAGAGAGTCGGTTGAGCTGTGACAGTGCTGTGAGACGGACAGCAAACAGGCAAGTGAGGAAAGATGAAACAACATACACCATGTTTGGTACTGTGAAGTGGACAGCTGCACAGATGCTGTATAGTCAAAGTTCCCAATAATAACAGGGAAAGGAGAAAAAGGCTAATTTCTCTGAACAGAGGGACCCTGTTTTAAGGTTTGATATGCAGGTGTGACACTGTAGAACTGGGGCTTCTTGTTTAAACTCATGTATCGAGAAGTGATGCTTGGCTTACATTCAGGTACAATATTGTTGGGCCTCCACAGATGAGTTTATTCATGTGGGTGATTTTAACTGCTTTGATTGGGAGACTGCGTTCTCTTTTGTCCCACAGTCCTGAGATTGACATTGAATGCAACAGTCTGACGTGTGACCCAGAGGTCACTAGGTTAAAAAAAGGAGCCAGCAGCCATCTCTCGCTCTCACTTTTCTCCCCTCTCAATGCTAGACGCTCAGACGTTGGTCGTCTGCGGGAGCAGACCTACCCACCGAGGACCGGGTTAAGGCCGCAACGCAGGAGCCTGTTGCGACGCGAGGTCCCCTGTTAGGAGGCTGCTACACACGTCTGCCAGCTGACTTTAAGAAGCAATGGAGCAAGTTAGCAACGGAACCAGCACTTTTCCCCGCCTGGCCCGTGCACTACGGACTGACGCCAGCTAACGGAGCAGCAAGGCCCCAAAGCAACAGTGCCTAAGTACAGGACTGTTTAGTTACGTGTGCTGATGAGTTTTCTGAGGTTTATCGTTGTGACCATCTGTTTGGTAGCCACCGTTACGATGACTTTAGCCACACTAACCTACATGGTCTCACCGCCATTTTTGCATTTCCCTTTGTATAGCCTTGCAGCTACTGCTTAGCCTTACCGCCGCATCAGCTAGATGTTCATTTGCTTGACCACCACGTGTGTTGACGCTCGCGCACGTTAGACCCACAGAGGCGCGCACACACACACACACGTTCCCATTTGGCGCGCACCCAGAGCTGTGCACGTACATGCACACGCACGCATCACTTTTGTGTCCTCTTAAGTTGTGTTCACACCAGACTAGAAGGACGCGAATAAATCACGTTATGCGCGTTAAGTTGGACGCTTGAACATTTTGAGTTTACTCGCTTCATTTGCGCGTGAAATTTGCTCCATTCGCGTGTACATTTCTACACACCATGGGAGGGGCTTAGCGGTGAGCCGGTCCCATTGAGTAAAGAACGTTTTTTTCAAATTACCAGATTGTCCGACCTCCTCACTCACATTCGTCCAAAGGTTTCCTGTTTCTATAATGATACGTCCTCGTATCTTACAGCTCCGGGTATCCACACACAGCCACTATTATTTTATCCTCTCTCTCTTTCTCTCTCTCAGGTTTTTATGGCGGGTCCAACCAACTTGTTCAGGTGCATGCCGCCACCTACTGAACCTACTGTGCAACTATCATTTTATCCTCCAATGTTGTTTGGCTTTCTGCCTCGCTCCTAATCACGTCACTACTCGAGCAAGCCCCTGATTGGTTAACGCGGCGCGAATATCCGCCAAAGTTCAGATTGTTTAACTCACGCGATTCGCGCGTCAAACGCTCAATTCGAACCATTCGCGCCGCAGAATGTCAATTCGCGTCTTTGCATTGACTTAACATGTAAATCACTCGCGCGAGTGAAGCGATTCGCGTCCGGTGGGAATACACCTTTAGAATTAGTCTTCATATAGTGTGTTTTTGCTTTGTTTTTCTGTTTAAATAAATGCTATCATTTCTCTTCATTCTTAAGAGTGATGGCCAGAGGTCTTTATTAATTAAAGTTATTATTTATGATTATCTTTGATAATCTTGATAGCCAAATCGAACTGATTGCACCAACACAGTTGCACAAGTGCCCCTTTGACCATGGTAAACAATTTGTTTGTGGTAATGTTGTCACTTGATCATGGTATTCCAGTAAATGTATAGTTAATAAAATTATCATCATCATACTTTTTCCACAACCTTCTGTGTCTGTTTCTCTTCTCCCTCATCTTGTAAACAAATCACAAATCTCCAGTGGCTGTGAATGGCTTTACACCGTTAGACACACACGTTGTTAGGAGAGGGTGAAGGTTTACTGGTTGTTCTCAAATAGATTCTTAGAAAATGTCCCCCAACAATCAAAATGCGTAATCAACAGCTGTAAAAGTTTCTTACCGTCTGACACATGAACACACACACACACACACACAGAATAACGAAAACACACCGACTCAATGATGCCAAAAACCACAAGTCACTTAATTTCCTGTGCTATGCCTAAGGTTGCCTATGATGTCTAAGGTTGCAATTCCAATAATCTTTCAAACGCTCGCTCTCTCTCTCTCTCACACACACACACATTTATCTCAGTGAAGAGTGGAACACCTATACATTTGCTACACTATTGGGTAAAAAGAAAAATTGAATAAATGTAATATATATTTTGCCTAATACCTTATGTATAATGTCATCAACATGTAAAATGTATCCAAAAACCCATAGATTAGGGCCACATTTAATTGTTTTCTTTTATTGCTTATATGAGGGTCTTGTACAATCCATATTCATTGTGTAAAATCATGTTAGCTGCCATGATGATGCTAGAGGATAAACTGCTTTGTCGGCTGCCTTTAAAGGTCAGCAATTTTTGTTATTTGTTCAGGGACACAGAAGAATTGCCTACTAAACCTCTTTTAATTTTAGCAAACTGAAGCATGCTAAATGGTCCCTTTGGATCATGTCAAACAAGGAAACCAGTGAAATAAACCCATATTTTATATATTGATGGAACATTACAAACACAGCAGGCTGTTGGCACTGAAAAGACCATTATAATGTGAAATAAAGATTCACGCAGTGATGCTGAATAGGCCAAAGAAAACCTCCAGTAAGTTTCTCCTAGCTTTATTTTATTTATTTTGGGGGGGTGGAGAAAGAGACAGGATATATGGGGGAGACAGAGGGGGGATGACATGTAGCAAAGGGCCACAGGTTGGAATCGGATCCAGGTCCCTGTACATGGGGCGCTTGCTCTACCAGGGGAGCTAGCTTTATTTAAATGCCCTGTAACCTTATTATTCTCCATCAGCTTCTTACTATGAGCAATAGGAAAGTGGATAAACACACAATTTTGGTTTCAGTTATTTTAAAGAGAGATTTATTTGTGTTTTTGTCCTTGCTTCTCATTGGATGGAAGTGGGCAACGCTCAGTTGTAAAAGGTTATGCCAAAACACTTTGAAGTACCACTCATGTTTTAGCAATATCTAAACCAAAATCTGATGACATCTCTGGGGTGGTTGGCTTATGTTGTCTGATAAAACCACACCTACACAGTCCTGATGGAAGTAGATTCAAGTTTTTCAGTCTTAAATCTGTAATAAATAGATTTATTATAGATAAATTAATATGTAGATATAATTGATTGATAATTGATTTTTTGCAATTTTATTTTGATTGATATGGACAAATACTCAAGATTTAAAACCAAGTTTTCAGGGGTTTTAAGAACTGTAAATTAACGTATATAACTTGTTCCATCTTATGAAAACTAAAGATAACACAGACCGCAGTTTGGTGATGGTATAGCTTCCACTGTATATAATAAGCAAGGAGTGGAACATGATCTATGTCCATGTCACCAGACTGACACCCGTGCTATTTACAGAAGCAGAAGTCTGCTGTCTACTTCCATTTTGAAGTATACTCAGGGCCCAAAAGACCTCATGGCCACAAACGACATCAGCATAGTTGAGCCTTTGCGCTGGTGTCGGCAAAAACGCTCCACCAATTTAGCATTAAAACGTTGTCGGACTCACGATGGACAGTTTAAAAAAATTTCAAAATTGATGCAGCTTAACCTGAGATATCATCTTTTTCTCCATCAACTCTTCTTCCCTCCAGAACCTGGTACTTACATTACCCACAATGCAACTCGACTGACAGTTTGTTATGCTAGTAGCGGCTAATGTAGCCTTGAGTGTCTAGCCTCAGGCAGAGATGAGGAGCGGGCTACAGAGGTCTGGTAAGCTCACTTCTTTCTAACTCTACACCCCCAACATTTTCCAACTTGTCTTCAGCCCCAACCAACGCTGACTCAAGTGACATCACTTGAGGACAGCTTTCAGACTTAACACAGCTTCCTCTGTAGCCACAAAAGGCTTTATACAACTTTTTGTCACATATGCAGTAGAGGCTACGCCGCAAGACCCGTAAACAGACGTTGATGTGTAAAAGTTTCTCTTTAAGGTTTAAGACCTGCAACCTGATAAGACACAGGAAACCATCCGATTTTCACCAAGTGGCTTGCCATAAAATGGCTGCTTGCCTGTAGAAAACAATTGTGACCCTACAATGTGAAACTACATTAGAAACATCAGAATCAGAATCAGGTTTATTAGCGCGTAGGTTTTCACATGCAATGAATTGGCCTTTGTATTTTGATGTATAACAGGGAGGGAGGGAGCTGTACAATAATGTGTAAAATATTGATAAATAATGTTCAATCGTTCACAGTATGAAGTATAAACAATATGTAGAGATATATTTATTCCAAAGGTGTGCATTAATGTGTGCATTGTGACAGATGTGTGTGTACTGTCTATGGGGGGATAAGAGTCTGTGTCAGAGGGGGTCCGGGATCTTGCTGATTGGGCCAGCGCAACTGTTCTTGTTGTGTGAGGTTTTGGTCCTGACAGAGGGGACTGTCTCAAAATGTTTTTGTCCAGGCCTTTGCCTTAAGGTCCTGGAGGTGTACAGGTCCTGGAGAGTAGGCAGGTTGCAGGCAATCCCCATCTCAGCAGAGCGAATAATAAAAAAGTGGCAGCATCGTACCAGGTGGTGATGGAGGCAGTGAGGATGTCATTGTGGAAGTGGACCATCCTTGACTTGGAGGTTGAACGTCTTCAGCTGCTGCAGGAAGTGCATCCTCTGCTGGGCTTTCTCGGTGAGGGAGCTGATTCCACAGTGTCGACAGGGGAGTCACACAGGGTGATGGGGGCGGGTGGGGCTGGGTTCGACCTGAAATCCCTTTCCATCCCCACTGTCTTGAGAGTGTTGAGCTCCAGGTTGTACTGTCTGTGATTCAAGATTAAACTGTGCGCATAAAGCCACACATTAGCCAGATTCTGTTTTATAAATCCCAATCATTGTGGAACCGGGTGCACGAGCACGAGCCTCATTTCCACTCCCACAGTTAACCATGAATGGATGTAGAAACACCCTCAAACATCTGTTTGTCTTCACCATGACCCCTCCAATTTCACCGATTGTGTTGCATCTGCGAGGTTACCCGACAGCAGCAGAACAGCTGTCATCTGCACGTCTGATTTATCACATGTACCTGTAAACCATCATGACAATGATGAAGCCAGCATTATCCACAAGCATTTATTAAAACATGATAAAAGCAAATAACCCAATATTAAATCTAACTAAACTGTACTAACTAAAGAAAATAAGGGTGCATGTCTGTGTGTGAGAAAGGAGGGGTGTGCGTGTGTGTGTGTGTGTGTGTGTGCGCGCGCTTGACTGTGTGAGGCAGGATCCTGGCATATGTGCCTGGGCCAACTTTACTGCATCTTCTGTAGGCGAACCTCAGGGGTCCAAATGACCTCATTACCACTGAGGTCAGGGCGAAGGGTCTTTAGTCATTAAGTCCTGTGGTCCCTGGTTTTTTGAGGTCTGGGGAATTTTGGGTGGAGGTCTTGAAGCAGGCTGGTACGTGGCATGTCCCCAGTGAGGTGTTAAAGATGTCTGTGAGCACCGTAAACAGCTGATCAGCACAGTGCTTCAGGGTGGAAGGAGAGACAGAGTCTGGCCTGGTTCTGTCTCTTGAACAGCCTGTTCCAAACAAAACCAGAGTCGTTTGCTGAGAACTGCTGTTGAAGTTTCTCAGAGTACAGTCATCTAGCCTCTCTCACTGCCTTGCTAAACCTGTATTTTGACTCTTTAAACCTGTCCCTGTCCCCCACTCCTGAACGCTTCTATGGTTTGCAACCTTTCCTGTCTGAGTTTAGCTGTGAAGCAGGGTCTGTCATTATTATAGATCACCCTGGTGCATGTTGGTATATAGTAGTCCTCACAGAAGCTGATGTACTGTTGGTAGCAGTCCTGAAAACATCCAAGTCAGTACAGTCCACGCACGCACAAAGACCCCTCACTGTTCACTTTGATATCCTCACAACAGGTTTACATAGCCTTGATTTCTGCCTGTATGCAGTAATCAGGTGGACCATGACGTGGTCAGAGTGTCCCAGTGCAGACGTGATAGGCACCGTTGAATGTAGTGTGACAATGATCCACAATGTTCTCCGCTCTGGTCGGGCATTTAATAAACTCTTTGTTAAAATTGCAGAGGACACTAACTAAAGAGCCCGGGTTCGTCTGCTCCACACACCGCCTCTGGTCGGCGAGCATGCCTCCTGCACGTGGGCCAACTCACAGGGGGAGTAGAAAGGTATGCAGTTTATCAAAAAAGATTCCTGATCATATGACATTTCCATGGCATTATATGGATATGGATTTTTTTCATTGGCAGACCTTTCCTTTCATTATATATCTAATAAAAGACAGAATATAGTACTGAATGTGTCTTTCTAAGGTGGTCTAGTTTTTTTCACTTTAAAACCCAGGGATGTGACAGTTTGTATTTGCTGATGGTACTTCCCTTGAGGCCTTATGGGTTGCAGGCGACAGTCGGTCGAGTGGCAACAATGTTTGAGTGAAGGTGAAGCATTAAGGGAGCAAACAATTTGAGTTTCCCATCTGCCAGCTCAGAAACAGCAGTAGAAATCCCCATTTTTCTCCGAAACATCTGTTGAGTCAGACTAAGTAATCCTAGACGCAGTGCCTCTCTCCAGTCAAACCACACATGGTGATGAAGCTGACAGTCATCTCATCCATTCTCCCAGCCCCCCAAACAGCCATACCGGCAGACAGAAGCCCTCCTACCCCTCCTCCCAGCAGCCATATTTCTAAACAAATGACCGCTTATCTACAACGGCACACAAAAAAATGATATGTACACAAACAAATGCAAAACAGGGCGCCAGTGCTAGCAGAATAATAGCAGACAGACAACAAGAATGAAAGGCAGTGAGAGCACTGAAAGGAAGCTGTTTCATTGATTGTTCCGCGGTTTTGTTAATGAGTCCATAAAAGTGGCTGCAAGCGTTTTCACAGCCACTGAATAGATTTTTATTTGGAGGAAAGTTGCGTCTCACCGTCCACATGCTGGGTGGTCTGTGACATCATCATGACATCACACGTGACAGCTGTGGGGAACACTACATTGGTGAAATGGCGAAGGCCCGCGGACAAGAAACTGAATGGACACCGGAAACGGACAACCGCAGAGCAAAGACTATGGGAAGGGATCTAGTGCCATCAATCAGGAGTCAGTGGACGGCCGAATACAGATCAAGGAGGACTTCTTCATCGACAACCAGAGGATCTTTGAACACAGCCCGGGGTTACCATCCCTCCCCATGTACAACCACCTGTGACCTAAATTCTATGCTCAGGGCCCGTGATAGCAACTGCACCATCTTCATGACAACTATTATTCTCTCTGATAAATAGTCGTGCTTTTACCATACGTATCTGCTGCATGCACAGAAGTTAACTGTGTGTCTCGATCTCCATCTCGGAATCTCCCTCTGTGTCAGGTGATTGAAACAAATTCACTATGGCCACATGACTGCATTTCATCTCTAGTTCTCTACTTGTTTTTTTTTTTTCTTGGTTATTTCTTTTTGTGTCATCATATTCTTGACTCTCTGGTCTCATCTCACTGCCCTCCTCTGTTTGTTTGTTTTTGTTTTTTTGGCTTTTTTGTCTCTCTTATTGTGAAGAAACAGGGAAATTTAAATCAAACCAAGTGCCCGCCTTTACAAAGTCAAGAAACAGACAGAAACAAAACAATCCCGAAGCTTTGTTATTTTCGAAAGTTATTATAAGCCACAGATGGCCCGTTTAATGTGATCATTGCTCGATTCAGTTGCACCCATGAACAAAAAGCCGAATTAACAGCAGTGTTTCCCCGGAGATGTTGTGACACATTTAGAAAAATGCACTGAAAAGAATTGAAATGTGATGATGAGCCTTCAGACTCATGGTCCGGTTCCTCAAACTAACCTTACTGGATATGCTTTTTTTTTTTTTTTTTTAAACACAGGGCTGTTTTCAGTCTGAACACCCAAGGCATTGCCCACATATTACTGACAGCTTTTTCCCCTGGCTGGAGATGCAATGGCCCAATCAGAGCCTTGCAGCAGGGAATTAAGAATAGGGATGCCATCTTCCACAGAAACTCGTAATCGTACTTGTAATATTGTTTGCGATTGTCATGGAAAATGTTGACTGCTCCTTGCAGCCACTGCCACAGCTTATGTATCAACTGAAATTAACATCAGCTGCATGGATATGTCACTCACTACTGATTGGTTAGAGAAAAATAAATCAAACATGGCTTCCTACTACTGCAAACACAATGTCAAACTGAATTAGTTCTAACAACAAAGCGCAGGCCAAATCCTACGGTTTCTTTCTCCCTTGCTTTTTTTTTTTTTTTTTTTGCAAAATCAGATATTTAAAATTGAAGGTACTGACCAAATAGTTTTGGTAAATCGGCATGTATGTTGTTTCATGACAAATCTTTTTGTTGTATTACCACCACAATCAGTAATACAGTGGCGTTAATGCTTACCATGTTCATGCGAATGAACGAAAATGCCATGCAATTAATTATTATAGCTCTTTTATGCATCTTTAATGGTTTTTGTCCAACAATGGAGCTCTATGGCACAGAGCTGCACAGGAAACACTTGTTACAACTTGGTTTTAGTCTCTTCAGGGGATCTGTTAATTATAAAAAAAAAACTAAGAATAAGATCAGATACCACCAGCTTTACCCTAATGAAGCTTGAGCAGGCTAGATGATGCAAAATGGCTTTCTACCCCTTCACAGTTTTTCAGATTAAATTATGTATAATAAAAATATATGTCACCATTTGCCATAGGTGTCCTCCAATGCACCAAAACACTTAAAGACACACTGAGTCTTAAAATAACTAAAATTGGGGGGAAAAGTGAACTAAATTCCAATTATTTCTTCAGCAGTTTCCCTTTTTTTAATAAATAACAGAAACAAGCATGGATTCTTGGAAACAAGGCAGAAAAGTACAAACGACTGCACTAGTATCAGCAATATGAAAAGTGAAATAATATGAATGAAATGTGAAAAAAAAGAGCCATTGTTTGCAGCACTGTTTTCAATCCAAATGTTTTACATGAGGAATACCGCTCTAAAATGTCACAAATGTATGTGTCTGTTTTCTCTGTCTGCATTTTCCTTTTCCATTCTCTCCATTTCTACCTCTCTACCTTGGCGTTCATTTCTTTATTGCTCCACTTGACTGGTGATTGAATGCCACCGGGTGTTGGGAGCAAATTTCACACGTGGTCGGGACCGGGTAACCAAGTGGAAAATCCCTCGTCAATCTTCACCTCGCGTCTTCATTCCATTTCCTCCTCTCCTTCCTGCCTTCTCCTCTCCTCAATTAAGTTCTGCGCACATGTATGAATGCTGGACCCTGTTAATGTGGATACCAGCACATTTCCCAGTGCCTGCACTACATATACCCTCTTATCTTCCATGTATTGCCTTTTATCACACTCTCCATATTCCTCTCTGCTATAAAGTGCATACACAAACTGATATTAATTTTAACAAATTGGATTTTCATCATTTTCTGCTGCTGCTATCTCGCACCCTTTTCATTCATTAATTGGTGCTGTTTTGAAGTTGTGAGTTGTACATGTTTACAAACCACACATTTCCTCTCATCTATATTCTGCGGTTTGTTTTGTTTTATTTTTTATTAATGTCTGTTGCTGCGTTGCCTTGCAGGGATCAATAAAGTTTTCATCTTGTCTTTTTGCACCCTCTCGGCTCCTGCTCTTCTACTTCTCCTCCTCTCAGGTCATCCAGCCTTCACCTGTGCCCACTTATTTACTGTGCTCCTCTTCATGACTCACTTTCCTGTCTTCTTGTCTCAGATGTTTAATTTCATCAACTTCTATGTCTTTCTCTTTCGTCTGCGCCATTACTTCCTTTCCTCCTTTGGCTCTTCATCCTCCCCTCTTCTCGTTTCCATCCTCTGCCCCTGTCTCTCTTAACTTCCTTCCTCATCTGCTTTTTTCGTCTCTTCTTCCCCTTCCCTTTTTCTCCTCAGTTCCTTCCTCCTGCTCTCCTCCCCTAAAACCGATCTCTTTACCTTCTCGTCATCCTTCTCCGCGCCCCATCCTTCACTTCCCCTCTGCTAATTTCACCTCCTGGCCAGAGCAGGAGTGCTGTAGCGGTGTAACAAATCCCAGCTGAATCCCTTCAGTCTGAGTCGCTGTTCTAATGAGTTCAGATCAGCCGTGGCAGCCTGCAGCCACACTGCTGCCATTTCACTGATGCGCAATGACAGCTATTAAAGTAACGTGTGTGTGTGCGTGTGTATATTTGTGTGTGTGTATTGGGGGGGTTCACTTGTGTATGCATAGCAAATATGATAGCAACTATCGGTAGAAAGAAAATAGTACCTACATGAAACTGCTCACAACAAATCTGTAGATTATCTTGAGTAACCAGGTCATGATTTCTGGAAAGAGACATTGGTGTTGAATTTTGTCAAATGTATTTTTTGGGCGCTTTGAGCACCACAAGCCGAGCGCCATATAGTCCCATTATAATAAAAAAATGCAGACATCTCTACGGCTGATCCCTCCAAAACTCGGCAACTCACACCAAAACTGTCTGGATGGATACACAGCGCTACAGGTACGAGGAGAAATATGCATTTTTCATTTTGGGGTGAACTAACCATAATTATAACCAACATCAAACACGAGTTTAACACTACAATTTGTCAAACAATACAAACTTTATTGGGGACCCACTCAATTTCCTTACTACATTGAAAACCTATGAACATCACTGTATGTCCCTTATATAGTTTGTCTTACTCTTATTACTAAGTACTTTAATTACATTTTCATGGTTCAAGGTTGGGTTATTTACCATTTTACAACATGGGGGTGTAAAACGAGATTTCATTGCAGTTCCCTTTTTTGCTACTCACAAAAACAAACAAACATATACAAAAATGATATACAGAAGATCGGTAAATAAATAATAAGACATGGAAATAAAATAATTTTACATGGTGGAATGCTAAGGAGGAATATCGCAGTCTCACAGCCTGAGGGGAGAAGCTGCTCTGGAGTCTGGTGGTACGAGAGCAGATGCTACTGTATCTCTTTCCAGACGGCAGAAGGGTGAACAGGCTGAGGCTGGGGTGGGTACTGTCCTTTAGTATGCTTTGGGCTCTGCGAAGGCACCTCACCTCTCCCGTATCACTGTTGCTCGGTACGCTGGTACCAATGATCTTCTGAGCTGTGTTAATCACCCGCTGCAGAGCCCACCGGTCCTGGGCCGTGCACATCCCACGCCAGTTTGTGATGTTTCCAGTCAGGATGCTTTCTATTGCTCTTCTGTAAAAGTTAAGCTCCAGTGTTGAGCACTAGAGTGGAGGAGGTGAGGCCGCCAATCCAAACTGTCTGGGGTCTGTTTGTGAGGAAGTCCAATATCCAATTATAGAGTGTGGTACTCAAGCTCCGAGAGCTAAGTTTTCCAATCAGGTTCATGGGGGAGAGTGTGTTGAATGCTGAGCTGAAATCAACAGACAGGATTTTGAAGTAGGTGTTGTAGTTCTCAAGGCTGATAATACAATTTATATACTTCTACTGAAGTAAGGTTTGAATGCAGCAGGACTTTTACTTGTAGTGGAGTACTTTCAGATTGTGGTGCATTAAAGTTAAGTTTGTTGGCCAGATGGCTTGCATTTGGAATGATTGAGGTAGCTAGCTAGCTAGCAGCTGGCACAACAACTAGGATAGCCTATTTCATTGTATTTTATTTTATTTTTTATTCTACATTACTAATTAAATAGCCGTTTCGTACATCTGATTTATTCGTATTCTTGAATCTGTCAGCACAGCCAGCGACAGTGACAACAGGGAGTGACAGACGCCCCGTTTACATACCGTACACACATGGCTGTGATAGGCTGGATGGCCGTTCAATCAACCTAACCTGACCAACAGGTTTTCTTGATGTGGAACTCGTTCTCTGAAGTTCTGTTTCGACAGATTTTTTTGTTCATATTTCTGTGAAAGTGAGGGTGTCACAACATCCATGGGTGCGATGCGCCTGCTCATAAATACTACAGTATGTTAACTAGTCATGGGCAAAAGCAGTTCTTTTCAGTCAGTCAGTCATTTTCTACCGTTTGTTCCCATTCGGGGTCGCGGGTGACTGGAGCCTATCCCAGTGACTTTGGGCCTTAGGCGGGGTACACCCTGGACAGTGGCCAACTGGTCGCAGGGCTCAGTTCTTTTCAGTGTACTAGAATCAATGGAACTGTTTATTAAAAAAATATTAGTTTGAAGGATTCGTTCACCGAATCGTTAAGTGCTTGACCGGAGCGCCGACTGCTAGGTCCGACTCACTGAACCGAGAATGGTCGATTCTGAAGGATAAGCCAGTTAGCTGAGAATTTAACTGGATAAAGATACTGTATGAAAACTATTGTGAACAGCACGTTGATTTTTGGACACCTAATTATTAAATACAAGTTTTAGTCATGAGAGGGAGGGAGAGGGAGCGACTCCGCAACTGTCAGTCACTCAGGGCTCACATTCACTGTGTAGTATCTGTTCAGTGAACATGCACCGTTCCCTCGCAGTGAAAGGGTCTGAGACAGTCTCTGGCTCAGCCACCCGTTTTTCATGTTGCAGTTTTAACCATGCTTTGTAAAATACAAAAAAAAAAAACGTAGGGGGTAACAAAAGCTTGCACGGACACACACACACGCTCCTGTTCAGCGAGTGTATCCTTCTAGCCCTCCTCTTTTCTAAACAGTAGGGTTATGTGTGTGTGTGTGTGTGTGTGTGTAACATCAAATGTTAGCCTATGCATATAATATAAATCTAAATAATGTTAATATGTCATAATACTAGCTATTATGTTCTCTGTGTTCCCCTTCCCCTTTTGTTTGTCGTGAGTCCATTGTTTGCTCTTTGTGTTACCATGTGTGCCGGTCAGGGGCGTGATGCTCGACCCATCCCCTGAATCTCCTGCTGCTTCTACAACACACCTGACGCACATCAGCCATCCAGACCTGCAGCGTATATATACCCTTCACCTCATTCTTCACCAGATCGTCCGATAACCTTTGTGGTAACTACGTGGCCCAACCAACCAACCAACCAACCAAGCTGAGGGAACTAGTTGTTTTGATATTTGTCTTTGTGTAACAATAAATTGCAGTCCAAGACCAATGTTGTTGAATTATGAAATATTTTCTAAAAATAAAAAAGATAAAGAAATGCTTTTGGGATTGGATATTCGACTCAATCAGCATCTCAATGCTTCAAAAAGTGTAAAATCAAAACCCACCCGCGACTGTAGCATACCGTGTGGAAAACAAATATATATATATATTTTTTTTTATATAAGGGGGTATGCAAATCAGAATTCAGAAGATATGGTCTTCAGAATGACTCGCAGAACGTTGTAATGAAACAAAAGCATGAGCATCCTTCAAAAGGTTTCTAATTAAGTCTTGTTGCATAATTCTAAAAAGTCACAGTTCACCAGTAGCCTTTAGCAGGGTTTGAAATTGTGACATATGAATTTTAAACACTGCAGCTTCCACATGCACGCAAACCTGACTCAAAGCTCTGCAACACGCAGCCAGATGTAGCATGTGAAATCAGTGACAGCAATCCTCATTGTATATTTAGAAAAACACGCTGAGAAAAAAAAACAAATCTAGCCTAGCTAGAACTTAAACCGATGGGGAGGTACGTGGAAGATCTGCATACACGTTCTCAACTAGTAAACTACTGTGCAACTACTGTTCTACCAGATCTCCAGATTTGCGATAGTCCTGTGGTGTAATTGGTGCAACAATGTTTGGTTTTTTTCTGCATGTGCGACAGTTCAGTATTCCAGCCCAATCTCTTTTGGAAATTACAAAAATAATTATCTTCTGACATGATAAATGGTAAATGGACCCGGCCTCTCATCCACCCAGGTGGAAACAAACATGACTCCAAATTATTGCAAATGTCACTTTGTGTGCTGGATGTGCAAAATAGTGTTTGCTAACACATTTTAGCTTCTTCAGCTGCACCCAAGTAGCCAAAATAGTCAATAAATGCAGCTTTAAATATTCTTTTCAAGATTTGGGTATTTGAAGGTCATGGCAGTGGAACATATTTTGTAATGATAGGTGCACATTTTCATCCACAAAGTACAGCAGTGTTTCTTCCAGCTTCTCACTTTCCTCAGATGTCTCCTGAGATGTCTAATTTGTCACATTTTATGGTTAAATAGTGTCCAGGGTTAGATACGTTAATTGACTATACCCCCAGTTGAGGGACTGACCAGACATTTTGAGATATATACATTTATGGCACAAAAGGTTGAAGAGCTACACTGTTTCAGTGGAGTTCAAACCCACACCAGTCAAAGCAGAGACACGTAAGCACAGTAACATAATGTATTGAGAGATTGGCTTTAGAAAAGTAGAGTCAGCAAGTGGAGGCAGCGAGTAGGTGTAGTGATTATCTGAGAGGGCAGTCAGGGGAAAACTAAGGGCCAATCATTTCATCCTGGCTTGTCACCACACAGAACATAGTGTTATTTTAAAGTGAGGCAAGGAGGGAAAGAAGAGATAAAGAGAGCGAGAGAGAAGGGGAAGGAAGAGAAAAAACATGGCAACCAAAAGACAACAGAATGGGGTCACTGTTCAACAGGTGAGGTTGATACAGACATGCGATTAAACAGTGAAATAAGGAACATTTAGTTTAACAAGTTCAACTCTGTAATCTTTGATTTCAAAGAGCCAAATGACCTCTCAAAATTAAATATACTCCCAGGGGAAGGAGGCAGGGGAGATGTTGGAACCCAATATGTATCAACATGACACAACCAGAGGGACAGAGAATGACCTAGACACACACATTCCTAAAAAGTAAAAAATAAATGTTGCAGTGTTTACATAGTTTTCATTTGTATTTGTATTTTTTAACTGCAAGTCTACAATTTAATATTCTTATCTTACTTATCTGTATACATTCTAATAGCACATTTCTTCTGTTTATGTTGTTATGTCATATATTGCTTTGGCAATGTTAACATCTGTTTCCCGTGTCAATAAAGCCCAATTGAACTGAATTGAATTGAGAGAAAGAGAGCGAGAGGGAGAGAGAGAGAGAGCATAAGGGCTCACAGGAGACTTATGGCTTATTCAGTCACCCAGCTAAACACTCCATCAGCCTGCGCTTTACTCAGTCTCATCCACATCCTCCTATTTTCCATCATTCATCCATCCATCTCTCTACTCAGCGCCATTGTGTGATAAATCCTCACGTCACAGCATTTTAGCCATCCCTCCATCCCTTTGTCTGGCCTATTTTAAGCATCTCATCTCACCTCTGTGATAAACACACACACACACACACACACACACACATCAGGGAATGAGGAAGGGCTGAGGTGCTTCTAAGTATTTGAGGGATGCACTTTTCTTGCAGGTCCATCCAGCTTCAACCTCTCGATGGTCTGAGAGAACCAGTCAGCCAGAGAACCTGATGCGTGAGTAAAAGAGAAAGAGAGAGAAAGGAGGACGGCAAGATGAGCCAGAGGAAGGGGAGAGGAGGATGAACTCTTCTGACAAAGCCCACTGCAAATAGTTTCACATCACAGCTGTACAATGACCTCTGTGTCCATAAAGGGAGGTTAACCAGGCTTCAATAATCCAGCTACAATCTTCTCAGTCTGCATCATGCTGTTGTCTCATGGACATTTAAAACAGCAGTTACTGATAGATTTCCAACTGTTTTCTATGTGGTCCTACCCAACCCAATAGCCAGACAACGATTCAACCAAACCTCTGAATATGTTCAGTGACAGCACTATTTTACGTGTTTAAAATTGACACTTACTACAAAATCTGCACATGGTAACTACAGCACGGTTAAGGTTAGGGAAAGGTCATGGTTACAGTAAAAATGGTGAATGTTAACTGCAGGTCTGAGACAGGACGTGAACTGTGGTCTCTTGAATGATTTCTGATGTGCTACAAACCCGTCAACTCCCTTACTTCCCACCCCACTAGATAAAGAGCACACTATTTTCTGCATGATGAAAATATATACATAAATTCATCACGCACAATTTGGGATTATCCACCCCAGATTTTTTTGACATATAAAGGTAAAAATCAGAACTAGTACCTCTAATACAGTGGTTCTCAAACTGGGGGGTGCGCCTCAATTGAATGAACATTATTTATGTAGTGAAATAGAAAAACAAGAGTTTGCTGATACAATCATGCTGACCTGAATCATTTATTTTATTTCAATCGAATTCAACTCCTTTTTTATTTGTTGCTCCCCAATATTGTTAATGATTTATAAGAATTCAATGTGTTTGTTCATGAGGTGGGGGGCATGAACTTTTTTTTGGCTTCTGAAGGGGGGGCATGGCAGATAAAGTTTGAGAGCTACTGCTCTGGTGAAACCAAACAGCCAGGGTAGTGGGTAGAAAAGTGGGACCGACTACTTCAAAAGCAAGTAATGTTAATGCCAGATGATCCACCATCATTTTTAGATGGTTAAAAGTAGGCCAAGTAAACCAAGAATTGAGGAAGAGAATAATTCCAATATTAAGATCATGTCGATGATGAGGCAGAGTCTAATGAAAATATAACCTGTGGTTCTATTTTTCACATTTAGGTTAACAATGTAATGTCAGCAACAGTGTCATGTAAAATTCTCCATCAATATTAACTAGCAAAGCTTCAAATCATGAACCACACGGTTTGAGAAACAGCCACAGAGCGTGGAGCAGCGGCAGGTCCTTCATCATCTCCTAATAATGTTACTGAGGACGTGAGACAAGGTGAGCTCATAGTGGCAACTAAAAGTTATTCCAAGGAAGGATCAAGAGAGGGAGGGGGGGGCACAGAGACTTCTTATGTATAGGGCCCAGACTTTTGTAATTCACCCCTACCATCAGCTGTCTGCTAAGTTACTCTTTTGACCAACGGCAGGAGGCACATTGACGACATTAGTGCATTTCTGAATATCCACGGAAAAAGAGGCCAACAAGCAATGTGTAGAGGAGGTAAAACAAGTAGACTGAAGGGACATAACTTAACAATAAATAATCAGTAAAGTAGTACAATCATCTTGGCTGGGATAAATGGAACGACACAGCTCCAGGTCAAAATTGTAGAAGCAACATAAAAGAAAAAAGTCTTGAGTTACTGTAGCTTAAGGTAACACATTTAAGTAGAGTGTCTGTTTATCTCCCTCACAAACACACAGACATACTGTGTGGCGCAGCAGCCATCCACATTCCGCAACCACTTCAGTTATTATGATTAGAGTAAAACAGAGTATTCAATTCACTCAGCAGTAGAGTGGTACGCAGTAGTTCTGCAGCACACTGAAACTCGCAACACACCAAAGCAGAAAACAACCATAATATTCTTTGTAGCCTATAATATAGTTTTTTTTCCCCCTTTGACTCCAGCCTCCTTGATTTGTATATATTTTTTACCTGAAATCCATTGGGTCTTTAGACCTGTATGCTTTTGTTTGGCTCATTTTTGAGGATAACACACGTTCTTGGGTTCCTGGTGTCCTTTTGGACAACCCAACAAAGCCTTGGCCAGCCCCTGATCAGCACATTTAAAATGCTCATGTTTTCAGTGCAAGCCTAATTTCAGGATACGGAAAAGGACACAGCTGGAAACACCATTATGGATGAAAAGAATCCCCTGTCACATCCTGCTATGCGCTTTCTTTAAGGTTTAGTACCGCTTCAATAAAGTCACAACTACTACTGAATTCAGATAAAGAACGGTTAGACCAAAAAGCCCTCTAATGGCTGGTCTATGCCATAAGCTCTCAATAGAGACTGTCCTTACAAGAAATACTTCAAATGACCTATGTTTGTGTTTACCTGGCAAGGATCACTTGATTGTTGTCCATCGGGGACCTTGTAGGGAAGAAGCAAAGCAAAACACGAAAGACTGTTGTATTATTCACGTCCCAGCTGTTCTCTTTTAACCATGATGATAATTGTTTCCTAATCTTAACTACAGTAAGCCTAAACATAACCTTTTTTTTTTTTAAATATAGAGGTGGCAGATCAGTCAAAATAATATATTTTCAATCGATGCCGCTTGTAATGATTCTGGAAGGCAATGAGAAATTATATCATCCTGCTGATAGGGGGCATCAGATCAGAAAAAGCTCATGTGTTTTTGAAGGCAACAACAATGCACACAACTCGTAGTTTAACATTTGCCCCAAGACAACACGTAGTCAATACATTCCGTACCTGTTTCTTTTAAGAAATAAATATTTAGAAATAATTAAAATCTGCGTCTGGATTTGAATCTGCATCCAAGTAGAGAGACAAAAACTCATTGGGATAGAAATTATTTTAATCAAGTGAGTGAAGTATTTCTTGAAGAAACTAGCAAAAAGTGTATGTAATTTTTTCTGGATCTGTGTATTCCTGTGCCTGCAGTCACATTACCCCCTGTTCAATCCCAGTTGGGTTTGCTGCATGTCATATCGCTCCTTCTCTAACCATGTTTGTCTCTACAGCCACCCATCAAATAATAATAACAATTATAATAATAATGAAAAATTCTGGATCCACACTACCAACTAATCAATCTTGGCCCATGATCTACATTTCCACAACATTGAATTGAAATAGCTTGAGTTTCTGACATTTACTGCAAAAAAATTAAAACATTATGCCCTTGGTGGAGGAAATAAATGTATTAACTTCCTAATAAAAAAAAGTCTAAACTGTAAACAAAAAACCCCACAAAAAACTATTATAGGACCTCTCTCCAATATGTGCCTTCATGCTGTTGACCGGGGAATGTAGCCTGTGTTCTGGCCTGTCAGTCTGGATCAGTGTGCTGTGCGCCCTCGGCTCCTACAAACAGAGTTAAACTCCAGCGCAGAGCCTCCAGCGCTTCACACACAAAGCCCACGTGAGCACACACACAAACACACGCATGCTAGCCTCGGGAGTAGAAAGGTATATGAGTACCGAGAGAATGTGTCAGCTCACTTTTCCCGCTGTTCTGCTCCTTATCCTCTCTTCACCATCTTCTCATCCTCTACCTCTTTCCTTTCCTGTCCATTCCTTGTTCTGCTCGCAGTAGAAAAGTTTGCCACATGCTCAATCGACTCTGGTAAAATCAAAGTGTGGTAATAAAAACAAGACACCAAAATCAACAATACAAGCTTACATAACTGGCTGTGACAGAAGCACTAGACTGGACATCCAGCACCCACACACACATACACACACCTGCTTTAAAATGTGGTTGTTACATCAACAGGAGAAGCCTAATAATCTCACATGAAGGATGAGTGCATTAAGCGCCAATCTGCCTGCACTATATTCATTTCCATCACCTCGACTGAGCAGAATCGATGAGTTGATATTTTCTCTCAGTCACACAGTCGGTCAGTGGGCGTCCATACTAAGCAGGCTGGTGCCATGAATACCGTAGATTGTATAAAGTGGAAAGAGACCAGTGTTTTCCGTGTGGGCGGTGGAAGAGCTGAGCTTTCCCTTCTTTGTTTGGTTCACCTGGCAGACATTTTGTGCCTGGTTTCCAGGAGGGTCAATGGGGAAGTGTTGGGTTGGCGTGAAGCCGACTTTCCTCGCCACCACACTAGCTCAGCGCAAGATGGATCCCCTCAGGACAGAGGCACAGGCGAGTACTGAGCTGCCTCCAGAAACCTGGGCAGGCTGGATCATTGTATCTTGTTCCTAAACTTTTACATTGTAACTCCCCTGTGTCCAGTTCATTTATTTTCCTCTCTAAATCACTCGACTCGTCTTTCCTACTTGTTACATCCCATGAGAGTTCAAGTCTGCTTCAAAGACATAATTAGTTTTAGGTACATATATGAAAACCTGCCTGCCTTGGGTGCCACAGGGACCCTGAGCAGACTAGACGCTGTAGAGGGACGGCTATGGAGAAGGCCGCTGCTGGGGCCTATGGCCTGTATTTGCTTCCATGACTTTTTGATGCTGTTTTGTATAACTTTTGGCTTAAAGGTGTGAAATCTAAATTGCCTCTCTGAGGATTTGGAAATTGTTTCTTTAAGTTATCACTTGTGAAGTCACACAGAGACAGGAAGTACATATGTGCAGAATATAATGATTGTGAGTCAAGAGCGCCGGAAGTAGGGGGCTCCAAGGGGCCATTGGCCCCCCCACTTTACGTCAGCTGTCCCACATCCTTTTTAAGTCGCAAATCACTGTATCCCCACAATACCTCTATATTGCAATACTTTTGGTACAAGGACATTTCAATCATTCCAGTCCACTCTAAGACATAAAGCCGGCAAACATAAAATGGGAAGAATATTTACATTTTAATCCAATCAAAGAGACAAACAGCTTCGTAATTACCAAGAAAGGATTTTATTGCACTGGGTCTGGCTGTGCGGAGAGTGGGGCAGAACGGTTTGAGGCTACTGATGGATGTGACAGGAGTGGAGGCACTGACGGTGTTAAAGATGGCAAGTCGTTTTGGTGAGCTAATGATTATTTCATGTATGTTGTGAACTGAAGTGAAGGCACCACATACAATGTTGCACCTTGAAGCAGTTTCTTGAAGTATTAGGTGTAAACTGATTGGTGCAATGCATTGAGCCTGCTTTTGGATTAATGTATTTAAAGTGTAACTGCACACCCAAATTCTGCTAGCTCCCTCCCTCCCAGCATATTTAAAAAATGCAGCAGACAAGCACTGTAGGTGGCCTCGTGGCTACATAGCATGTGACGTGGGAGGTAAGCAGACACCTGGATCTGGATCTGTCTGGATCTGCATATATTTGAACATGAGCATTGTTTCACAGGCTCAGGTGCGGGGTAGGGATGGGCAGATCGAAACTGCAGAATCAATACTTCGATACTCAAAGCTGCCCATTTGGTATCGATTCCTTTAAAAAAATATCAATAGTAAAATTATATAAATAGAAAAGGTGGGTGGCTGCATCCCCTCCAAATGTTTTCAGTTTTATGTTTGTGCCAACAGACCAAGTTGAAAGCAGGAGTGAAGCAGGTACCGTGAACAATTTTTATTTAAACCAGAATGAATATTATGCTATCGAATGACACATAAATTACGAATCATTCATTGGATATAGCTCTGAGACCGTTCATCTAGGCCTACCTCGTGCACAGAGAGAGAGAGAGAGAGAGAGGCCCGACTCACATGACAATATTCACAACTTGGATACATTTTTATGAAAAACTGATTTGATTCTTTTGATCGGTGGACTCTTACGGACTAAAGAAATATAAATAATGGGGGAAAGCACACATAATCTGACTTTCTGACTGCTTCAAAGGAAGGGAGTCAACTTGTTTTTTCGTCTCTCTTGTTTACCGTACCGGTAAATCTTAATGAATTATACTTTGGTGCTCATGGTGTCTGTTAAATTCTGAAAAAAAAAAAAAGAACTGTTGCTTTGTGCCACCAGTTCGGCCCCACCCACGAAACACGTCATCGTGGAAACATGAGAACTGTGCACAGTCTACATCGAACTTGTGAGTGGATGGCTCATGGCAGAAAGGAAACGTAGCGTGGTGTGGTGCTACTTTTGAGCTATGGATAAAATTACAGCCAGAAAATTATAAGGAGGCTAAACAACAAGGAGATGCCCATACATCCAAGTCCACTGAATCCCCCACCTTCCGACAAAATACGCTGAAGGAGAGTTTTCAGAGAGGCAAAGGATTTCCAGGTACAGACCTTTATTAGTTATTACCTTTGCCAAGGAAGTGGCGTACGTTATGTTTTTGACGAGTCTCTGTCTAAACTAACATTAAAAAGGTGTTTTTGTGTGTTGGGAGCTTGGAAAGAACTTATTATCAGGCCAATAAGATACAGATATTTAGAAAACTCGTGGAAGAAAAATTGATCCCAAGGAGTGAGGACTTTTTGCATTGGTGAAAAAAAATTAGAGCACATTTACAGTGCTCAGCAAAGTGGCAAAAAGATACCTTGGAACTGTTGCAGCCTCCGTTCCATCAGAGACGCTGTTTTCGGTTTAATAGGTTTAAAGTTAATAATGTTAATATGTTACTTTTCTTGATGACCGATCTAAAACTTGAGTAAAAATGCCAGGAGACTAAAGAAATGTGAGAATGTAGGAAACTGTAACTTGTCCCCAAAAAAACTGCTACCAGGAAGTGTTAAATGTTGTTTACAAAGTGTAACTCATTATGTAAAAAGATAACTAACTTTTTCATGTAAGCTTTAGAAGATTAGGCAATCTTTATGAATAATCAGAGAGAAGTAAGTAAAATGCCAAGATCTTTCTGTTTGGATGCAAGAATGATGTCAGAATGCAAGAAAATTTATTGTAAAAGAGTTGTTTTTTTCAGAACATTGCTGTCAGGAAGCCTAAATAGTTAAATATGTAGAAAGTTGAAGTTGCTCTGGCCTTTTGAGAAGATTAACAGATCTTTAAGAAAGTGCAAATGTGCACGTTTTATGTTGGTGGTATTTTAATAAATTGCAATCATATTTATAATAATTTTATTTATTATTATTTAATATTAGTAAGTAATTAAGTAATTTTTATCGTAAGGGTTATTCTCATACTGCTACACCCCCCCACCCACTCCAAACTTCTGAAATGAATCTGGTGCCCTTGTTGTGAGTACTGCGTCATATAATAAAATATAGTTTGTGGTCATTTTTCTGACAGATCACAGAATTTTCAGCCTGGGTGTAGTTACTCTTTTAAGATCGTATTTGTTCCAACATCATATTTCCTGATTTTAAAGGTCCACTTAGGTTGTGAGTCAATTTTTAAGATATCTTTAAAAATCCCAAATTGTATGTAATTTCACCTATAGATGGAGCTCTAGGTGCACATTAAATGTAAATTACCATATTTAAGTGGTCATGAGTTTGGCTTAATTAAAAGTTGCTCAAGTCACTCCTGCACAAAGTCCAATTATTCCAGATGGAATAAGATATTCCTCAAAAATCATAGCCCCCATCTCCAAAAAAAAAGCATGATCTGTACTTAAATGCAGTCACATTCTGGTTTCAGAACAGATTGAATTTCATATAATTTTCTATTATTTAAATAATAAAAATGAGTATCATAATTGAGAAAGAGCTATGAGGTACGAAAACCACATGATTGTTTTTGTTACAAGCCTACAGGACTTTGAAACAACAGCAAAACTGTGGCATGAAACCCACTGAAAAAGTCACACTGATAGGCAGATGTATTTATTTTTTTTTTAATAGAGCAGTCTATTAATGCTGCTCCACTTGTACTCTTTTTTTTTTTCCAGGAACCCCTAGTCCTGGTAATGCTTTCCTGCACATAGACTTATCAACACACACATACGCAGTCACACTCCCCAGCCATGCAACCATAACAGCCCTATCAGCCTGCCGGCACAGTCTGTTCTTTTCAGCTCCATCCTCAGGTGAGCTTTCAGCTGACACAAATGTGTGAAAGGATTTAAAGCCTTTAAAAGTGTCACCTTCAGGGACGGACACAAGACACAGACGAGGAGGGGCAAAGCCATCATCTCTGGTAATCTACTTGCCACATAAGAATCCTGAGTTAGTTTCAAAATTAGGCCTCTGATACTAAAGCTTCTTGTGATGAGTCATTCTTTCAAACTGCTTATTCTGGAGCATTTAAACTGGACAACACATCTGATTATATTATTTAGCATTTGTGCAAAAACTTCCATGGGGATTGTCAATCATAGTGATTACATTTGGAAGACAAAACTACAACTCATATTACCAGAGTCAGTGTTTCATGGCTTTCACCATGGCACTATATTCTGTACTCAGTCATCTCAGCATGACAGCCAAATGCTCTCATAACCAAATAAGAGGAGCTAGGGCAGATGAATTTGGTGACAGTAAGCTAATCATAAGCACAACTAAATTATAATTCATTAGGTCACTTGGCATAACACTGTGTTCCCTTGCACCTCGGGTTCCTTTTGTTTTGTAAATGGTCAATTAGACCTTCACATGCCGTCCTCCAGCCCCATGCATACTACCACATGGGAATTTGAGAATATCGTACACACATTTTGTGAATTGTTATGAATGTGCTTGCTTGGTTAACCTAACGTAATACAGGCTGGACATTAGTACCATTGATGTTTAGTATATTGAGGTCAGTGGGTGATATTGGACATTTATGACAACCACCACATTATGTTTAATGAAACATTTTTGAAATTAAATATGTTTCATACCATATCTGCAAATGGAAACTACATGGTTAAGGTATACTTAGCCAACTAAAATTATTTGGTTAAAGGTGCTATTGATATCCAGCCACTATGATGAACTCCCTTTCCATTCCAGTGAGACTCTACCAGTCATATCAAGTGATAAATCTTTCGTGATAAAGTAATGAAACATTAGTTACAGATTTAGGTTACTTTGTGCAGTGGTGTTTCAAGTAATGTTATCTATGGTAATCTTAGGATATGGCTAGCTAGCTTTAGGTATCCTTTTTTCCCCATTATTTAATAATTAAATGGCCCCTATATTGCAACACTTAGCATAAAAAAAACATTTCAAACATCCTTACACTATAAGGCATTTCGTAAATATTGACATTTTAATCGAATCAAAGAGTACAGTACATAGGGATGCTATTAAAGCCCACAGCGCTCGAGATTAGACAGACAGCTCCAGCAAAAGTTGACATTGGCTAGCGTTAGTGTTAGCGTAGTCTTGACCTAACATTAGTCAAAGTGTTTTCTTGCTGGAAACAAATCTTATAGCGAATTATAAAAAGAAGCTGAGTGCCACAGAACAACAATGGCTACAGGGAGAAAGCAGGACTGTATGATCATGTCAGTATTTTCAGATTTTGATAAGTGATTGTCTAGGTCATTTTTAAGCCAAAATGGCAAACAATCTCTGGTTACACCTTGTGTGTGAGGATTTGCTGCTTTTCTGCCTGGTATGTGATAACAAACTGGTATTGGACTGCTGGCCGGACAAAACAAGCTATTTGAAGACGTCACCTTGGGTTTGGGAATTTGTGATTTTTTTCTATTTTCTTTGATTGACAAAATTATGAATTAGGAAAAAAAATCAGCAGATAAATACTTTTTTTATTAAAGAAAAAGGTTAATTAAAGCCCTACTTTGTTGACCCAACCATCCACCGCATCACATTTTTGTAATGGTATGACAACTGCAAGAGGTCACTTGTCAAGAAAACATACAGTCGTTTTAAGTGTTTAAGTGACCAAATGACTAATTCTGTCATTTTTCTTGATTACAAGCTTGTGAGTGGACACACTTAGAAAACCTATAGTAAGATGTACTATATATTCTACATACACCACCTAGTAACCTCTCGACACAACTACTTGCACTGGTAATTATGGCACTGGAATACATGTTTTGAATAATCATTTACTGTAAAAAACGGTTCCTTGGGAGATGGGCTGAGCTACACTGTAATGAAATGGCCCTTTTCATAGAAAATTGACCTCTCAACAAAGCAAGCAGTTTAGCACAGTGAGGAAGAAGATGTCTGAAGTAGAAGGCTGCTCTATTCAGTGATCTCACGCATACCCTTTGCTGAGATTCCCTAAACCAGCAAGTAACAACATTTGGCAGTGTCTGTTGACTTATATCACAGTTTCCATCCTTATAACAAGGATGGAATAGTCGCGGTTTATGACGAGACTATAACATTCTAAATAATAATTATAATGCAGCAACAGTGGACGTGTTTGCAATATGTTCATAGTTACTCTGATGGTTTCCAACATTGTGCTAGTTATTTAATGGGCACATACACTCTGTTGTGTTTTCCACCTAATTTTAATGTCAAGTTTTGGGCTGATGGTTTTGAGTGAAAAGCACAATACTTTTTATGCATCATGTTATGCAATCAATACAATTACAACAGCATTGCCCTGCTCAGCTCATTGAGCTGTGTTCACCCGCAAACTAAGCGAGAAAGAGAGATTCCCATTACTCTATATAGACCTTTCTGTCAGGAGCCATTTGCAGGGCAGACACTGTAGCAAGTGGTTTGAAGAGCAGTCAAATGAATGTTGTGCTGCTACCCTTCTATTACTCTGATGTCCTCAGCAGTGTAGGATCTACAGAGAAAAATACAGTATGGCAGGATATTTAATTGTAATGCTAAGACCAGTCTCATTCTCAGGGCGTCAAATACTGTCGTTTTGACACATCCCTCGGCGTTGTATGAGATGCACAGGGCTGCCAGAAAGCCTAAAGAGAGAAAGTCAACCTATGGAGGTTCTGGGTTGGATGAATGGATGCAACAAACAGAGGACTTTCACCCAAGAGACCGTGGTTATATGTCACATGACTTATGTTACATGCGTCATGTGACTTCCTACTACCCAGCACCATTACGCTGCTACTACCTGACCTAAACCTAACCAACCTATGTTGCTTCACGTTAATGGGTTCAATTCATTGGATACATTGACTATCAATTTAAACCAACACTGATAATAATAAACGCAATGACACCACCTGAACTGAACCTGTAGTTCTGTTCATTTTTTCCAAACCAAGGACAAAATTAGTATATAGTAGTATAGTTTTATATTCTTTAAGTTTTGATCCAGCTTGCGTTCGCACTGGCTTTTTACTGACAAACCCTGGCGTAAACTTGAAGACGTATGCACTGACAGCTAATTCAATGATCGGACAGTTTTGGCAAATGCCATTCTGCATCATCAGCGCTACATGGACCCATCTGGGGAAATCATCTGACTAACAGCAAATCATGTCGTACTTTACTCAATCTTATGTGTTCATTTATGTTCTCTGGCATCACAAAGAGCTCATGAAGAAATGACTGATTATAGGCATTATTAGTCGAGACTGCAACTCAACCTAATGTTATGAATAATGATGACCAGGTAGAGAGGATGAAAGAGAGACACTTTTACTGTTATGTTACAGGGGTATAGCTACTGTGTGGTCACTATGTTTCACTTGCTGTCTATTGAGGAACTGCCTAAATACACAGAACAGGATACAAGCTCAACACACCTGTTGTAACTCTGATGTGGAAAACACCTGCACTTAGATGCTGATATGCATACATGTTATTATAGTGACCAAGTGACTTGCGGAAATATATAGTTTGCTCATGTAAGCGTGATCAATCCTGATCTTGATGAACATTTTGGATCTTTATTAATGAAAAGAATTAGACTTTTCTGAAAGCTGGCTTCTAAGTCATAAAACAGGCCTGTCCAGAAAACTCCATCCTCCTCCAGTAACTTCCTCTGTCCCATGACCTTTGCCGGACTCACTAATTGAAAGTTGAATGACAATTTCTAAATGTATGGCAGGACTGCAAAAACTCACAAAGCATGAACAACCTAAGCCAGTTTAGTAAATTACAACTTACTCTCCCTGACCGTGCATAACACAACCTGACACCACCCTCTTTTAAGAAACATCTCATGATCTCTGGTCTTCATCAAGTGAAAACCAGGACTTGTAAAATAAATGAAAGACTAAAGAAAATACTTTACTTGGGATACAGTTTCAGTACTGTAAGTCCTTGCTTGCCACTCTAATATTGACATATTGGCAAGCATATTTTCAATTGATGTCTAGTTTTTCTTAACCTTAATATTAATAATTTGAACATACCTAAGGTTACTGGATGTTACCTATTCTGATTTGCTAAATAGTTAAGGAAACACGAAATGTGAGTATGTATCTACACAAAAATGAATTTATCATGGCTGTTAATATGAGAAAATGTAAGTGAAAGGACCTCAAAAATATGCGGATATCTAATATCTGTGATTTCATGTTATTATTTCATTTACTGTTACAGGTGTGTATAACCTATACATGGTGTGTCGTCATAATAGCAGATGTCGTAACATATATTAGGCCTACAATGTATGACATTTAATTAACACTGTCAACAGTGGATACAATGCCAGACTGAATCCTGAGGCCCAACAGGTCTCAACTGCACCCGTGGGACCAAAGGCACACAGAACATGTTGCAAAAACGCTGATATCCAACAATTCAGAAAGAAAGAAGCCCGTGCCATTTCTGAGATAAAATATGACAAGGTTAGAATAGAAGAAACCCTGGGCCTTACGCACCAGTCACGTGAACGAAGGAGAAGGAGAAACAGAGAGAGATGGAGCGATAGACTTAAAGACTTAACTCTAAAAGAAAGAAACTTTATTAGCGAACTTAAATTGCTGATATCAGATTAAAGAAGTTGCTACATCCAGTTGCAGCACCGGAGTCCTAACGAGGACCATAACAAACTTAAAAAAAATCAGCCAACAGCTGGCAGACGCTCACACCGGGTTTACCATCACAACCAAACGTCAACAGGCTGCTTATAGAAGAAGAGATCTGACTCAGGCCAGAGTCGCACCATTGGAACCGCAGCGCGTCCTGAAACATGGACCTCAGGGGAGTTTCATCCCAAACCGATCGCCACCGAGTGCCCCAGAGAAATGGCACTGCATGCCCTGCTCAGCCAAAACTCAGGTGAAACAACAGATACTTTTGTGTGACCTTGGGGTTTGATGCGTTGATGCTTAATAAGAACAATAAGATAAAAATTAGGATCTCCCATCAACATAGGTACGATAGGTAAATTACTTCAGGTGATTAATAATTCCTAATAATAATCTACCTTGACTTTCCAAAACTTCTCAATTACTGAACGGTGCCTAGTTTATTTCACTAGTAATTATTTGTTTGTCCACTTAGTGGTTTCTTGCCTACACAAGCTAATACCACTTGCCATGTTAACCATTTCCTGCATCATGTGGTGTCAAACGATCATTCATTCATCTATTTAATTATTATTAATCGCTGTTTTCATATCATTCATTCATGTTTGCTTTTATCCATTCATTTGTGTCTAGTTGTATAGTTTGTGTAGTTTAGAAGTTATTGTTCTCTGTGTGCAGTTAGTAGTTAAATAAACATTTAAAAAACGTTGTTCATTGTGTGTTTGTGTTGGTGAAATGTTTCTGGTCACTGTCCCGAGACAAGAACAAGCAACTTCAGATCAAGACTAAATTCTGATAGTGATAGTGATGTGTGTGTAAACCTGCTCCTTCCTCTTACCAAAATTAAGGTAATTCCGATATGATCAGTTTAATGCATTTAAACCTTTAATCTGCTACACTCATACAGGTCATTTTCTGGACAGTTCATTGAACAAGCAGATGGATTTAATAGCCATTACACATGTATGATCTAACAGTGAATTTTAAGTTTCCTTTAAATTTGTGGGGGAAATCAGTTTCATTATCTTTAAAGCAGAATCGAGGTTTTTTTTTTTTTCATACTGTATATCATCATACATATTTTCTTTGCATATTGCAACACTTAATAAATGAATTTACATTATGATGTTTACCCTGAGTGAAACTTGCAAACTGAGTATTTTTGTGTGGTTACATCATTACATAAAATGGAAATAATTCAGGGGTCCAGTCAATAATTTTATACATTTCTGCATAATTCATCTTGACATATTTCTTATCTTTGGAAATCCTGTGATCTCGTCAAAAAGTAAAAATTTTTTGGTTTTAAACAGTGCTCAGCTGCCCGATGGACCATAGTAGAGTCCTGCAATGTTGAAGAGTTAAAAATCAATGGAGATAAAATAAATTTATAAAAAATGTCCACTCCACAATAATGTAGAGAATTTTAATCGTATCGTTGTTGTGTGTTTCCTGAAGATTTAATCAGTATTGTTTTTGAAAAATTGTGTTATGTGTGCTGTTACAGTTTTTCTCAATTGCTAAAACACAATTTCTGAAACCTTGCTCCATTTTCTGAAACCATTAAACACAAAACCTTATCTTAAAGCACTATTTACAAAACCTCTGACTCCTCTTGCAAAATGAAACATTCGCCTCAAGTAAGTTTTTCCTGTGTTGAAAATCAAGCACTGCGCTCAAATCATAAACAAAGTGATCAACATGATATACACTACCCAGTTAGTGAACAATACACTAAAAAACAGAAAACACATGGTTCGAAACATAGTTCTCTGGGAGAAGTAAATATTTACTATCAAAACAAATGTAATATTTCTCCGTCATTGTCTTTGGATGAACGAAAACATTTTCTATCATAGTAGCTCAAAATTGATCAGACATTACTGCTCTGCTTTGCTCTTTGCAATTTGTTGTTCTTCCTCCTCCTTGTACCCCTGTTTACAGTACTGTACCCTACATTTCACAAACGTGTCCCTTGTCTCTGTGATACTGTGATTCTTGTTCTTTGTTGAAATGAACCTGCAACCAGTCAAAATCTATTGTGTCTGTTCATTTGAAACAGGTTACATCAATTTTGAGTGGTTGTGTTCAATCAATGACGTGTGTTCACTATTTGTACTTGATTGCTGCCACTTGTGTTTACCAGTATGGATGACATGTGCATTAGAGTGCAGAATGTGTTTTGAGAATGAGAACGTGTTAGGACTTTTGCTGAAAAGTCTAAGTGAGATCAGCAAATTGTGTTTTACCATGTGAAATGGTTTAAGGTATTGACAACAGACTGCACAATTAGCTAAATGAGGTCAGGCATCTGAGAACTTTGTTCAGCCAGTGGGTTTTAGTGTTTTAGCAATTGAGAAAAACTGTAAACCAGCATCCACTCATGTGGTTGGTTAAGCAGCAGTATGTCAATTGAAAATTGGAGATTAAGGAAAGGGGCTAGTTGGTTTTCAACACTAAAACTTTCCACTGAAACCAGCACTGATGAAATTCTCAGAAACAGCACAGAGATGATGAATCAGTACCTCTGCACTGAACCATCTGCCGATAAAATAATCTGCTGCTACCAGCCATGTCTTCAATGTTCTCACTGCTAGGGGATCTACAAAATTACAGCAGTGTAAGAGGAAGAAATTCCAATCCAAAGCCAAGGTACAATGCTCTCAGGACATTATGTTTCATATACAGTATTCCCCACCTCCTCCTCCTCATTTCTCCCTTTCCTGTCCTTCTGGATAACAGCATGCAGATAAGAATAACCAGTGGTTACACATCTGCATCAGTGAGCACAGAAGTGGCTATACACAGTGCAGAAGTCTTCAGTTGCCAGGAGCTTCAACAAGTGTGGGTCCACACAGACACCATGTTATTCTATGCCACAGACAAAGTCCTCCCACCGTTAAAACAACCCCGGCCTGGATTGATGTTTCACACCTGAATTGGATTCTCAATACATGGAGCTGGTTTCAGCAGTCACCCGCCATAAACAAGGTTTCCACACTGAAATAGTACAAAATAGTAAACTATCGTTTCTGCTCCTTGCCGTGTTTCTTATCACCTCTGTCTGTCATCAGTGATAACATGAAGGTATCACTGCACCATGTGGTCTTCTTTATTTGAGCAGGAACAGTTTCCTCCCTGTCTATTTCTGAAATCTTTATTTGGATGTGCCTATTGGTGGAATCGTGACTCCCCTGTTACGTTTTGCTCTGATGTCTACGCAAATGATCAACTTTAATGGCTTGCATTTTTTCATACATTTTGATCCATTCTGTTTTCTTTTGAAAAAACAATGACAAGCACGCAAGTTATTTGTTTTATTTCCATTCTATATAATTAAAACATTCTGATAATTAAAAGAAACAGCATGACCAGAGCAGTAATGTGCGCCTAGAACAGCCCAGGACTGCCAAAAGTGTTGACGCACAACATTAGCATGATTATCAAAGCATGAGAATAGCTGTGGTGTGTTTCTGCTTTTGTTGCTATTGTTCATAGGGTCCCCACAGTGAGTGCAAGGCATCCAAATGCAAATATTTTCTAGCTGTAATAACCACAGGATGAGGTTGTGATATGCATGGACAGATGAGCTAGATATGTATCTATAAGATGTACTCTGAGCATGCAAATCGCTTGTCTTCTTCAAAGGGTCAGTTCATTAGAATTACAAATCCATATTTTCATAAGAAACTAAGAAAATATCATGTGTAATGCATATATACCAGTTTAACATAGCATTTTATTTTCTACAGTGCAATGCAATACTCTATTTTTGCTGGGTTATTTGTTATGCTTTCTCTCTTTTCTTACTGACTCAGAACTGGAACCCTTTTTTCATTCTCAACCCTGACAAATTCACTAGTCTGCAGTCCATCCAGTGAAAATCATCCTGGTACTAGAGCAGAAGCAAGCAGTAAACATTCATCAACATGTGAGAGGAAACAAAGTGGAAAACAGAAACACTTTCTTCTCAAATAAAGTATAGATGTGTAAGACCACTTGTGCCCTCTCTGTCAATACCTAATTTATTTTGTGCTGTCTCAGTAAAGAAATGTGCATGTTTAAAACATTGTAATTCTTTCCTTGTTGCCATGATTCCAGGGTAATTAGATCTTAACAAAATATGGTTCAGCAGTGTTTCTACACCATTGATTCAATACCACACAATCTCTACATTAACCTTAAAATCCACTGCCAGGGATCAAACCAGAAACCTTTTAGTTCTTAGTCAGCCTCTATCTCTGGACTGAGCTGCTGCCCCGTGGACAAGCAACAATACAATGTAATACCGCAGACACACACGATATGTCCTTTCAAACAACTCGTCACACTTGCACAAAAAAAATTGGTTGTTTGTCAATGACAACCAATATGACGATTCTCAAAAATGACTGAGCGTTTTCTGATTTGTCGCTTTAGGGAAGTTTAGGTTACTAAAACCATTTGGTTATGATTACCAAAGAAATAACCATCGTGGCTAAAAGAAACCAATGCTAACTTCTGATCTCCAGTGTGGACTTTACACACTGTACACCCAACCATCCCCCCGATGAGGTTTTCAGGATGGAAACAAACACATTTTAATAAATGAGCAACTTTGAAGTCACCTCACTTTAACATAGTCGCTAACCCAGTACTAGTATTTTGACAGTGTGCTATTTACAGTAAATGCAACATTGTGGAAGGCATCAATGCTTGCTTACAACTGCTTTTTATACGTTTGTGAGGAAAGATGTCAAATCCTCAAAAACTCTTTGTTGAAGTCATTGAAGTAACTGGCTATTAGTGATTCACTAGATGGGGTCATGGCTTCTGCTTTAGATGTCATAGTTTCAACACCAATCCCTCTTACAACCAAATACACTCATTTATTTATGTCAATTTTAATTACTTAAATTATTTATCTATAAAAGTAACCTACTGCAGTTTTAAAGCGATAATGAGCAAGAATACTGGTTTACTTAGCTATGGTGGCATGTTTAATACAGTATGGATGCTCTGGTGTATTGAACTCAGTAACTAACTCATGGCTGCTCCACATTTCCACATTTCATGGTCAAATACGTCATAATGTGTCATCAAGGCCTGTCCCATTCCAAAGGCTGAAATTTTGAGGGCAAAAGCAGTGTTTAATGCCTTTAGAACCCCAGAAATCATGCAGGTCATTTTCTCAATATGCAGTTCTCTGTAAATATCACGTGGTCATGTGGATGGTATAACACACATTGTGCTATAGAACGGAAGTTACATAGATGCATATTTTACCATTAGGTTGGTTCGCTGTTTGAAAATAGTCCCACTCGAAATGAAACCTCACAACTAAAACAGAAAACTCAGTATGGTGGAACATACCCACTTTACCACATAGTCAGCCATTCAAGGGGCCACCTTGTGATGGTTAACACTGACATTTCTTACTTACAAGTTGATGAACACATTAATGCACCGTCATTGGCCATGTCCTTGGAAGAAGGCAACCTCTGAATTGGGATGCACCTGTTGGACATTCTGTCATAACTGTAGCAGTCAGTGTGATGTTGGCTTTTTAAATTATGTCTACCTCCTTAAATTTATTCTAAACCAACTGGTCCTGTCATCATTGGGTGAACTGGGTGAATTATCAATTCTATGGTATCAGCCACTCCCATTGGCATGATGTACCATTGCCCTAAAACAGTTTAAACCATAACTGCAACTTCAAGGGTCAGCTTTACATCCAGAAGCCCACAAAACAAAACAGGTAACCAGAGAGTGAGGTTGCCAGTTTCTCCACAAACAACAGAACCACAGCAAGAGTCAACAAAGAATCTATAATTTATGAACTAGCTCCCTTCTAAGTACAGAAACAGTAGATGAGGCAAGAGGAGGAGAGGAGAGGTGTAGGAGAGGAGGATGTGGGTAAACCAAGGGACCAGTACATGAAGGGAGTGAAGATGAAGACAACGATGAGTGGTGTGTAGATGTTTTCCTTGAGGGCTGAGCTATTTAGATCAGAGCCCCTGGGACTGAGTGGTGTGAACTGCTGCAGCCTGCCCCACAACACAGTAATACTGCGAGAAGGGGGGGGTGAATCGAGGAACTTCATTAAAGGTCATAGGCATCTAATGCCTGGAATTGCATTCTTGCCATGTGATCTCATGCTGTTCACTCTTTATCAGTATTTCTTTATTAGATTAATTAACCATTTTATCTCTCAAAAAGAATCATCTTTAGTTGCTGTTAACCTATTCATATGAGGCATTGCTTATCTTACTGCATAATTGTGCTTCACATAATACACAGATGTCAAATGTATAATAAAGCTACAAATGCTCTCATACAGTCAGTCTCTATTTTAAATTGTGGAGAACAAGATGAGGTACATTCAAGTGGGCCTTAAGGTGCTACAATTACACACATAGATGGTGGTGGTGATGGTTGTGGAGGGGGTCGCATGTAGTCTGAACACATGAGATCACATTAACATTTTAGGCTACTGTGCTGCCTGACAGTAGCCTCTATGAAAAAAAAAACATATGCATGATCACTCAGGCTTGATTAGGATCATCTGCAAGGCGATTTTTGTTATGCCCACATAGCTCAAGCCATGACTAACATCACTGTAACTGAGTTACCTCTCACCCTATCAAAGCCTGGTCCGGGCTGTACCTATGGGTGTGAGTGTGATGGGGTAATGCCATTTAAGACTAAGGCTCTTTTTCTTCTAATTTTTTGGTGGGACAAGTGCATGGAGCACACACACACACACACACACAAATACCGCATTCATCCAGTTTTATATGGTGATGGTGCCCCCGCAGCGGCCGACTGGCGCTACTTTACCCCTCCTCCTCCTGGATCGGACAGAGGATAGAGAGACTCCATTCACCATGTGCGCGCACACATACACACACACACACACACAGTTCTTTTCAATCCCCCTCCATCCTGACCCCCAGCAATCAGCCTGGGAAGAGGTTTGTGTTAACGTGATTAACGACTATTTTAATAAATCTAATTCCATCATCAATATCCAAAACCTACTATATTAAGACTGTTAATCTCGATTAAGAATCAATAAAATCTGCTCTTTTATTACTAGAAAATCATGCTGAGCATTGGCAGTTTAAGAGAGAAGATTTTACATGCGCACTCAGTCTGCAGGTGGTAAACGACGGACGGACGGAGGGATGTTGAATTTGTTGATATTTCATACATATCTACAGGAGGGTAATATTTCTGAGAACAGATTCACCACTCAGCCATTTCAGCCAAAGCATTATTTCCCGAAACTCGGCTATTTTGCGCAGCTTGCTGGGTGAAAGTGCGCAGCTCTGTGCGTCCATGCGCTTGGAACAGAGTGAGAGCACGAGCACGGCAAGAGGCAGACCGAAGTGGACGAGATGAAGCTTTCTGGTGTGCAAGGGGACATTTCCAACAGCCTCTCCAATGCAGTTCTTCTCATCAGTAACCCCTTCCGCTAAGCCGATATAACGTCAGGTGGAGAAAAAGGCATTCATTATCTCAAGATCCACTTGAACTTGTCCTCCACCACCTCCTTCAGATAATTCTGCGAGTAAATTATGAACTAAAATCAGCCCACTGCATCGCAGTTGCTTGGTTTAAGCGGTAAAGTGTCAAAGCCTTCAACTGCATTTCTTAATGCCTAATGGAGCTTGCAGAATTTAACTCTGATGTGTATTTACCGTTAAGGAAGGATCCCATCCGCTTCTTTTTTCCCCACCTCAGCCAGTATTCCTCTGTGCGTTCCGTCCCGTTAGGATAAGGTGCATTCCTTTCAAAAGCCACATAGCCCCCCCAAAAAAATCCCTATGATCAAGCGTTGGAAATAAGCCTGGGAAATAAGCCTGGCGCACTTTTCAGTCCAAAGGATAGAAACTTGAGGTTAAATGCGGTCGAACATTTACACACGCGCGGAAACAAATTAAGGAAACCCTTTTAGTCCCAAAACAAGTCCGCTGTTAATCCAAAATGTTTTTTTTTTCTCACAACTACAATTAGAATGATATTCTCCTTGACAGCAAATACAATTACGCTCCGGGTCTTTTGACGCGCACCGGTCTACATGTTAATGACGGTGATGTTGGAGAAAAATAAACAAGAGTGGGATTTTTCCCCCAATCGTCCGCTCCTCACGATTCAGGCTGCACTTGGCTGATAAAACACCGTCCTCTGTCTCTGCTCTCTCCTCCTCCCCCCAGCCCCCCCCTTTCGTCGTCCTCCTCCTCCTCTCCTCCAGCCCTCAGTCTCTCTCGGCAGCTTTCATGGAGCAGAGACGCGCCTAGCGGCCTTGGAGAGAACTCCACAGCCACATGAGTTCATTCACACCCCTCCCCGCCCCCACCACAGCCTGCTCTTAAAGATACATGGGAATGTGAGTCTTTTTATCCATCTGTGCCGGTCAGGGGAAAAATGATGGCAATGCCAGATTTTAACTTAAATTACATTGGTAATTTCAAAATGAATATTACAGAGGGAAAATATGAAACAGTATGATGTTACAAATGGCGCAAAAAAAGGTGAAAATAACATTTACAATTTGAAACATGCCAAAACGTAATTATGAAGAGTATGAAATAAATGAAAAAAGTATTTTTAAAATAGGTTATGGAAAATAATATGGCAACATTTCTAAATCTGCCTTACAATCTGTACAGAAGATAACACGTTCTGTGCTAAGACTGTTGAAAAGGATTAGAACCCCCTGACCTGAACAAAACAAAAAGAGTAGCAACAGAGGAGGAATCGGGGCAGACAGCAGAAATAATGAAATAGCAATAGATGCGAAATAGACAGAAGTGACATAAATTAAACGACAATAAGGTGCAAGAGAATAGCAATAGGCCTACTAGGTGCTGATAAGCATATTCTCTTATTTCCGGTCACCAGTGTTTGTGTGTTACTGGTAGCTTGCTGCTCTCACCCAACACAGTTAGTTTTTTTTTTTTTTTTTATTACAGCAGCTAACTATCACCTACATTTAAACGTAGACTAGTTCTGCTCAAGCACTCATCGCTCTCCCCTTCTTTTAGAGACTCTCACTAATCCCACAGTTTACATGCTTTTCAGTTTTGCTTACTACTGTGCTCTCGCTCAGCAGCTAGCGATGACTTCTGTCTCTCCCTAGCTCGCTCAGTGAGTCAAATGTTTAGCTATTCCTTTGGCTCCTTTAATGGTAGGCTACAAATATAGTTTATTTGTAGTGTTGGAGTTAAGGCTTAGTGAATTGGAAACACGGTTCCGCATGGAAACTCAATTGTTAGCTGCTGTAGTTAGCTAGCCCCCAGTACCCAGTGCGGACCGACCAGACGTAACACCTGTTAGCCGTCCCCCGGCAGCTCCTGAGAAGTCAGGAAACCAGGTAGGCTGGGTGACTGTCCGAAGGGAGCATAGCCCTAAGCAGAAGCCCACGGGTCACCACCAACCTGTTCAGGTTTCCAACAGGTTCACTCCACTCAGCGACACACCCGCTGAGAGACCAACTCTGATCATTGGCAGCTGCATTTTGAGAACTGTGAAGTTAGCAACACCAGTGACCATAGTCAAATGTATTCCTGGGGCGACATTTGTTGGGGTTTACCATGACTAAAGGGGCACAAAGCTGTGTAGGCGCATCAATTGGATAATAAAGAAAACATGATAAAAAACAAATCATAGCCTAATCATAAATAATGACTTTAATTAATAGGCTAAAGACCTCGGGGCACCAACTTTCAAATGAAAGGAAATGATAGCCAATTGATTGAGTCTCATAAAATACACTAAACTATTAATTAATAGCTAATAGGGGAGGGATTTGGAATTCAACTTAGAAGAGGTTGGAAAATTATTCACTCATGTGAAACATTAAAGAGACCAGCATAATTGTACACAAGCATTTATTTATAAAGATAAAAGCAAAAACACTAACTCTAAATACACTAAACAACAGACAAAAGGTGTGTGTGTCAAAGAAGGCTGCTAGGATGTAAAATGGGTCAAGCAAAAGAAAGCTAAATCAAAATGGCAGCGAGGACATATTGGTGAAAGTGTGACTCTACGAAGGTTACATTAGCTCAAGTGGCGGTGAATCTAAGCAGTAGCTGCATGGTTAGACAAAGGGAAATGTAAAGATGGCGGTCAGGCCATGTAAGTCACAAGTGTGGCTCTGCCGAAGGCCAAACTAGAGGTGTGTGTGTGTGTGTGTGCGCGCTAGCAGTGATCTGTAAGCTAATAGTTCCAAGTTAAAAGGAGTTAGTTAGCATGCAAAGACCCAGTGTGTAGGATAAACTAATATCAAATTAGCAGTGGCAACCAGATTAACCTAACAGATTGAAAACGCATCACAATAATAAATCTTAATGAAATCACATCAGTAACATCACAAATACAATGTTAGCTAAACGGTTCTGTATTTAACACTTCTACGCACCCTTTTAAGCTAACATGCTATGCTAAGAAGAGGTTGCTTTGGGACGTTGCTGCTCTGCTAGCCGGTGTCAGTCCATCAAGGCTAGTCGGGGAGAGAATTGTGGTTCCGCTGTTGAAAGTGTCTGTTGCAGTGTTCGTGCGCAGGCGGGGAAGACGCTTGCCTGTTGCTCTCCTTATAATTAGCCCAGGGCTAATATTGCAGGAATCTTATGCAGGACTTTGCATCAATGCTATAAGAGTGCGAGTTCGGTTTGCGGGGGGGTTCTTGCTCACCTTCACAACAGACAGCCGCATAGTTTATGACCCATTGGAAAGCCATGAGGAGAGTTTCAATAAGCTCTGCTCAGAAGTCTGGATCTGCAACTAATCTGTTCCCCTCTCAAACAGTAAAGATGTGTAGTTGGAAACTTGCCAGACAAGGACAGAGCTTACCACACCAGAGGAAAGTGCACATGAGAATGGAAGTACTAACCAAGTCAAAAAGCAATAATATAATACACTATAATACAGGTAAGTACAAAGTGGGTATAAGTATAAATTTAAAATTAAATAAGTGTAATGTACAAAGTGGGTTATCCTGTTGAGGTTAATATTACAGTATATTACAGTATCACAAATTAAATTTAAAACAGGGTGCATTGGACAGTAGTTTAAGCACCGAATATTCCCAAATTATGTCCAGTATTGCAGAGATGTTCATGATCGGTGTCCAGTTTAGTGACTTACGATCATATTGACTAACACTTAGAGGGAGGGGTTTGATGGCCACAGGCAGGAATGACTTTCTGTGCCCCTCTGTGGTGCATTTTGGGAGGATGAGTCTTCAGCTGAAGGTACTCCTTTGCTTGACCAGCACGTCATGGAGTGAGTGGGAGACACTGTGCAGGATGCCATATAGTTTGGCCAGCATCCTCCTCTGACACCACCGACAGAGAGTCCAGCTCCACCCCAACAATGTCAACGGCCTTACGGATCAGTTTATTGAGTCTGTTAGCGTCCGCTACCTTCAACCTGCTGCCCCAGCATGCAACAGCATAGAGGATAGCACTGGCCACCACAGACTCTTAAAACATCCTCAGCAAGCCTCCTCAGAAAATAGAGGTGGCTCTGGCCCTTCCTATACAGAGCTTGAGTGTTCTTAGCCCAGTCCAGTTTATTGTCTATGTGTACTCCCAGATACTTGTAATCCTCAACGATGTCCACGCTGACCCCCTGGATGGAAACCGGAGTCACTGGTGCCCTTTGTAGGTCTACAACCAGCTCCTTGGACTTTGTCGCATTGAGCTGCAGATGGTTCTGCTAGCACCATGAGACGAAGTTACCAACCACAGCCCTGTACTCAGTCTCATCACCACCACTGATACAGCCCACCACAGCAGAGTCATCAGAAAACTTCTGAAGGTGGCAGGACTCTGTGTGGTGGCTGAAGTCTGTGGTGTAGATGGTGAAGAGGAAGGCGGAGAGGACAGTCCCCTGAGGGGCCCCAGTGTTGCTGACCACAGTGCTGCAGACACACACTTTGGTCTGCCAGTCAGGTAGTCAACAATCCAGGACACAAGGGGGACATCCACCTGCATTAGGGCTAAACGATATTCTGTTTTAACATCGACATCGCGATGTGAGCGATAGTCACATCGCCGGAACATGCAATGTGAAGGGTAGTAGCCCATGGTGTATTAAGAACGGTAGCACCAGGGTAGCACACAGTAAACACGAGTTTGTTGTATGGCTTGTTGCTGCGGTGACATGCACGTTCCGCGTGCCTGCACAGTGATTGGTTCGCTGTGCCGCTGCTCATCGCTCACAGCCAACATTCACTGCTAAAAATGCGCGACGAAGAGGATCCACTGCAAAAAAATGATTTCGTACCAAAAAGAAAGTCGAAATCATTTATTTGGGACTATTTCGGCTACAAAAAGGAGGATGTTGACCAAAAAGAGGTACTTTGCATGGAGTGTCTTAAAGTTGTGGCCACAAAACAAGGAAACACCACCAATTTGTCTGATCACTTAAAACGGCACCACAGAGCTCTTTACGACGAATACAAAGTCAAATCTGGATGTCAACCAAAACAAACAAATATTTGTGATGCCTTTGCCAGTGTGACACCTTACCAGAAAGGTTCTCTACGACAAAGATAACAGACGCAATAACGTTTCATATCGCTAAAGATATGTTGCCGTTAAATACCGTCGCCAAAGAGGGATTTAAGAAAATGATCCGAACGCTTGACAAGCGGTATGTTATACCATCCCGCACATATTTTTCTCAAGTTGCGATAAAAGAGCTGTATGAAAAATGCAAATCTAAGATTGAAGCAGAACTGTCGCACGTGGAATACTATGCAACTACAACAGACTTGTGGTCCAGCAGGACAACGGAGCCCTACATGAGTCTGACGATCCATTTCATCACAGAGAGACTTCGAGCTAAAAAGTGGCAAAAAATAGTTTTATGAGCACATTTGAGGAGCTTATTTCCAAAACGTGATAACTCCATTTCAATAGTTTTCAGGGAAAATGAAATGTTTTACCTAGACCTACACATTTTGTGAATATTCAATTTATCCTGTTAAAATGTCTGGGTTTTTTTTTTTTCTCAGTCTGAACATGTTGAATAATGATAATTAAATCAAACAACTATATTGTTGTTGATAAATTCAAAGTAAATTTTTTTTCGCATTGTTTTGTTTGTTTTTTCCACTTAGAAAATACAGTGAAAAAGGATGGCCACATTGATCATGCTGTAGGAGTCTGCAAGAAGCTGGTGAGCCACTTCTCTCACAGCTGGAAGGCCAGTGATGCCCTGGCAAAAGTCCAGAAGGAACTCAATCTACCATCACATTGTCTCATCTCAGAATGCCAAACAAGATGGGGTTCCAGACAGATGATGATCAGCAGGATATTAGAGTAGCAGCAGGCTTAAACTCAGGTCCTGTCTGCAGACAAGAAGCTGCGGCATCTAATTCCAACCTGGCAAGATATAGATGTCCTGGAATCTGTAAGCAAGTCACTGGGCCCAATGCTGGATTTCACTGATGCACTTTCAGGGGATGAATACGTCAGTGTCTCTTTTGTAAAGCCAGTTCTTCAGCTTTTCAACACTTCACTACTGGAAATGCGAGATTAAGACACAGACCTGACCAAGAACATAAAGAAGAAGATGCTGAACTACCTCAATGAGAAATTCGAAGATGATGATACTCAGAAGCTGCTAGATATGGCATCTTTTTTGGACCCTCGGTTCAAGATGGACTTCATGAGTGCAGACAAGAAGACCCAAGTTAAGGCCAGAGTGGCATCACAGATGATGGAATGCCAGGAAAAATCAAGCTGCAGCACTGACGTGGAGCCCAACGTTACCAGTGCACCCCAGGCAAAGAAAGCAAAGAAGTCATTTGGAAGCTTCTTTAAACAGAGTGAAACTGCAGCAAAGGGTGATTCCTCTTTGAAGGATGTTTTGGACGCAGAGTTAAACACCTACCTGCTAACACCTCCAATAGACAAAGAGGAGGATCCACTTGCATGGTGGAAAGTACACAAACTAAGCTTTCCTCATCTCGCCAGACTGGCCCGCAAATACCTGTGTATTCCTGCGACAAGCTCGCCGTCAGAGAGACTTTTCAGTACTAGTGGCAACATCGTCACTTGCCAACGAACCTGTCTCAAGCCTGCAAAGGTTGATAGACTTGTGTTCTTAGCTAAAAACCTTGAGTAAGCAAAGCATACAGCATACATAAGTTTGCATGATCATGCTAAAGAATACTCAGTTTAGAAGTTTTATTTCATTGTGTTTAGCCATGATTATGATGATGACCAACACTTTTTTACTTTGGCACTTTTGCTAAGACAGGTTGACTTCAAAACAAAAGATTGTGAACCAAAATGCTTCTAAGTTGTTTTATAAAAAAATATTTATTTTAAGTTATGTTATGAACCAATCACGGGGGTTAATGTTGTAAAGCTGCTGTTAAAATGTGTTCGGCTTTTCTGTTTACTGGAATATGTTCCCTTATCTGTTTAGAAGATTTAATACAAAATATATTGAAGTTTTATGTCATTTTGCTTATTTCATATATTTAGCCATGATTATGATGACCAACACGGTTTTACTTTGGCTAAGAAAAGTTGACTTAAAAGATTGTGAACCAAAATGCTTATAAGTTGTTTTATAAACAATATATTTATTTTAAGTTATATTGTTGTAACCCAATCAGGGGGGTTGGTGTAAAGCTGCTGTTGTATTTAAAAATGTGTTCAGCTTTTGTGTTTACAGAAATGTTCTAATTTTGGAATAAAATATTAAGTGACCTTTTTGTCACTTGTATGAAGCTTCCTTATCAGTGAAATTATTAATATCATGGAATGGTAATTATTGACTTTAGCCTGGATTGATGGCTCTCAATATCGCAATATATATCGTTGGGGAAAATAATATTGCAATGTAATTTTTTTTCCCCAATATCGTGCAGCCCTAACCTGCAGCACTGCCAGCTTCTCACCCAGCAGGGCTGGCCAGATGGCATTGAAGATAAGAATTGCCAGTCCTCTATCAAAGTCAAAGCAACTGTTATCCTTCGTTTATAACCAAGTCTGAATTAATATGAATTAGCTATATAACATTAATGAGCACATTTTCCGGATGAGTAAACCAACTTTTATTTTTGTAGGACCACCTTTTTTGGCTAACTGTTATACTGACATAACAGCCTTAGGCTGGACCTCACCTTGATGCTCAACGGTTTTATTTTCTAACTACATATTTCTTTTAAGTTCTTTTCCTCACCTAAAATCAGTTCAGAATATAACTTTCTCCAATCAAGTTTTAATACCTCAGTGTTAAACTGAGGAGTTTTCCTTTTAACTTTTTGTAACTTTATAACTAAGCCTCGCATTTTTGCAAGTTATTTTCCTTGAGGTTACTCAAGCCTAGCTGACGAAGTTATGTAGCCAGAGGTATTTTATTGGACAAGCCATCACATTACAGACTCCACAAAGCCGCTGGAAGCCAGCTAACTTTGAAATAAAGCTTTCATAAAAGAAGCCTGTAAGCTACAACATCTGCATTCTAACGCAACACAAGTTAGAGCAGAACAAACTGAATCCTGCATTAGAAGTGTTCTAGCAGCGATCTTTGCTGTCGATCCTGAGAGACCATCAGACCACCCAGGAGGACTCATCAGCTCAGCGACACAGTCACCTGGGAACAGCCACAGGCTGACACCCTCCTCTGCACAGCGGATTCACCCTGCACGCCACTTCAGAAAGCCGGCGGAACGTCGTCTTTGCCAGTGCTTCAAACCGTAGGCTAATCCACGGTTATATGTTTTTGGAAGTTAAGTTCCCTAGCATTACGTTGGTGTTTTTGCAGCCGTTTTTATAATCAGGTCACATGTCACTTCACTATTGTCAATAAGATCAGGTTTATTTCATCACTCAGTATCTGCTATTTCATCAGCTGTGTTTGTTATTTTCTTTATTTATTAGGCATTTAGCTATAAATAAATATCCTCATTTAATCAATAAAAAGTCTCTTTTCTTTCACAATTATGCCAATCGGCGGTCACTAAAATTAATGTTGAGTCGGTATGTACACATGCAAAGACAATTTCAGACTTTGTAGTTCTATGTGGGCCCCCGCCAAATCTGAACTGTCATGACATGTTGAGCCGCATGTCTTCATTCCGCGTCTGGTTGTCAAGGTAGTGTCCAGCATGGGTTTTGCAGATAATTGGGGGACTTTCTGGGAGAGACCTGGTCTGGTTAGGGGAGACGGCATTCATCCCATTTTGAATGTAGCAGCGCTCATGTATAGAAATCTGGCCGAGTTTATTAGTGACCTAAACCATGACAACCTGGGGAAGAGGCAGAGTTAAAGTCCTCACTTAATAAAATCAGAAGTTAACAGGAGAGGACTTATACATAAAAACCAATACAACATTTCAACAAAATAGGAGAATTAAATGTGGACTCCTAAACATCAGATAACGATTTAATATCATATTATCAAATTTACTTATTTTACTATAGATTAACCTAAATGGTATTATTGCTCACATTTCCCAAGGCACCGGCCAAGGAGGTGGAATTGCAGCCATGTTCAACTGAAGACTATTAATCAACCCTAAACCTAAATTAAATTATAACTAATTCAAAAGCCTTGTTCTCAGTTTTTCTTTCTCAAACTTTATCTGAATTCTCAGAGTTTTTAATCAAGTTTAGTCTTTAAAACAGATTAAGTAATTATTGTAGGTGATTTTAATATTCATGTGGACATTGATAATGATAGTTTTAGTTCTGCGTTTCTCATTAGATTTGACTGACTTCTGTCATTGCACATAAACCCACTCACTGTTTTAACCACACCCTTGACCTTGTTCTGGTATATGGATTTGAAATTAAATATTTAATGGTCTTGCCACAGAATCTCTTTATCGGACCATTATTAAATAACTTTTGAATTCCTGTGACAGCAACATCTGCTGCTGCCCACCAGGGTTAATATTTCTTTGTATTAGGTAACATTCCACAAGCAGAGATTTTTCCAAATAATGACTACACAGTCGTTTGTGTTCACATATTACACATTTTGTTGAATTTATGGCTCCCTATTTAGTTAACATTCTGTCACATGGTTTTCGGTTTACAAATAACACTTACCTTTTATTTTATCTTACAAAGCTCCTCTGGCAAAAGGTCTGAAGCTAAGGAAAGATGGCCTTTTAAGCACAGCTCACAGGAAGTGGAAGAAACCATCAGGGAGCTGAAAGAAGGCAGAGCTGAATCTAAGACTTAAAAATTTCCTTTTTGTTTTGGCTTTGTTATCAGTTGGCTAGAAGTTTTTTTGGTGATATCTTTAAGTTTGTTAAATATTTAATGTTGGTGTCGGTCAGGTTTCCCCTTGTGTTTGTCTAGGACTAGTCCATGTGTATATAACCCCCTGTGTGTCATTTGGAGTAGGTCTGTTAAGTTTTGTTGCAGGCCTAGTTCTGTTATTGTCTAGGTGACAACCTTTGCGATTTGGCCCTAATTTTTGAAACTTCTTTTTCTGGTTTCTTAAGTTACATTAGGGTTTATTTACTTTTGTAATTTGCTATCAACATTTTTGCAACTTCTTACACCTTAACGTAACAGGTAGCTTTGTGTACATGAGGTAGTTGGATATGAAATATACAGTATGTACAGCGTGCATAGTCTTAATATTTACATAAACCATGATATAAATGTACAGGTACAGTGTCACAGGCTTATTGCACAGTGATAATTCCTGACACTCTATGGCTGGTGTTAACTGTTCATCAGAGTGATGGCCTGTGGGAAGAAACTGTTGTGATGTCTGGTCATTTTGCTCTGTTGCGCTCCTAGAGGGGCGAAGTTGGAACAGGTTGTGTTCAGGGTGTGATGGATCTGCAGTGATGTTTCCTACCCATTTCCATGACTTCCCAGACATGTAAGTCCTGAATGGAGGGTAGGTCAGCACTGATGATCTTTTCTGCAGTCCTGACTGTCCATTGTAGTCTGTTCCTGTCCTGTTTGTTGGCCAATCTAAACCAGACCGTGATGGATGTGAAGAGGACAGACTGGATCAGCAACTACTGACGCAGGTTGAACTTCCTGAGCTGACGCAGGAAGTACATCCTCTGCTGGGCCTTTTTGATGAAGGTGTTGATGTTGGTCACCTACCTTTGGTCCTGGGAGACTGCGGATCCCAGAAACCTGAAGACTTCCACAGTAGACACAGTGTTGTTCAGTATGGTAATGGGGGGCAGTGTTGGGGGGCTTCTCCTGAAGTCTCGGAGCTGAAGTCCACAAACAGGATCCTTGCATATGTCCCTGGAGTGTGTTGCAGGATGTAGTGCAGTCCCATGTTGACTGCATCATCCACTGACCTGTCTGTCCAGTAGGCAAACTGCAGGGGGTTCAGCAGGGTTCCTGTGATATCCTTCAGGTGGGTCAACACCAGTCTTTCAAAGGACTTTAAATCGTAAATGGACTGCATTTATATAGCCCTTTTTTTTCTCCACCTTAGCGGACCAAAGCGCTTTACAGGTTGCCTCTCATTCACCCATTCACACACTGATGACGGCGGAGCTGCCATGCAAGGTGCTGGCCTGACCCAACGGGAGCAACTTGGGGGTTCAGTGTCTTGCTCAAGGACACTTCGACATGGGCGGGCAGAAACCGGGATCGAACCGCCGACTTTCTGATCGGAGGACGACCCACTCTGCCGCTAAGCCACAGAACCAACAGATAAATCAAAGGAAATGTGTTGTGTTAAAAGAAAGAAGGGGCAGCCCTTTACGACTACATATGTTAGGGTGACGGGGCTGTATTCATTTAATCCTGTGATGGAGGGTTGTTTGGGGACCAGGATGATTGTGGAGCATTTGAAGCAGGCGGGGACTTCACACAGCTCCAGTGATCTGTTGAAGATCTGTGTGAAGATGGGGGCTAGCTGGTCAGCACAGATTTTCACGCAGGAGGGGGACACGCCATCTGGGCCTGGTGCCTTCCTGGTCTTCTGTCTCTGAAAAAGCCGACACAGATCCTCTTTGCAGATCCTGAGTGCAAATGGGGGGTCAGTGAAGTTGACTGGTGTCGGACCAGGTGATGGATGTGAATGTGGGCTTATTAAAACTACAGTAAAACAAATTCAGGTTGTCAGCCAGTTGGTGAGTCACCGCAGTGTGGGGGGGATGGTTTCCTGTAGTTCGTTATCTCCTTCAGGCCTCTCCACACTAATGCAGTTGGATGAAAACCGCTTTTCCAACTTCTCAGTGTAGCTCATCTTGGCTACACTGATCTCCTTTGTCAGTGTGTTTCTGACCTGGTTGTACAGGATTCTGTCCCCACTTCTGTAAACCTCCTCCTTGGCCTGATGAAGCTGCCGGAGTTTTGCTGTAAACCACAGTTTTTTGGTGTTGTATGTGCAAAAGGTTTTAGTCGCCACACACATGTCCTCACAAAAACTGATGTAAGATGTCACAAGTGTCAGAGAGCTCATCCAGGTCTGTGGCTGCAGTCTCAATTAAACTCTAGTCAGTGCAGTCGAAGCAGGCCTGTAGTTCCAGCTTGCCTCGTTGGCCCATCTCCTCACAGTCCTGACCACAGGCTTAGCAGATTTTAGTTTCTGCCTGTAGGTTGGGAGAAGATGAACCAGGCAGTGATCAGAGAGTCCCAAAGCTGCACGGGGGACAGAGTAATACAGTAATCCTTTTATACAGTATAGCAATGGTCCAGAGTGTAAGTTTCCCTGATGGGACACTTAATGTTCGGTCTGTATTCAATGCCATAATTTCAGCCACTCCCAAATGTATCATTTTGTTGAACGACACTCAACTCAACTGTTTTATTATCTTCCTTTTTAGGGGCAACAAAGAAGGTTAGCTCCTTTAACTCTCAAACCTGCAAATTAAAGCAAACATCACAAAAACTTGAAAGGGAATGGCGTTCCAACAATCTGGAAGAATCTTGTTTAGTCTGGCAAGATAGATGTAAAACATATAGGAAAGCCCTCTGTAATACTAGAGCAGCCTACTACACTAGGCTCTACTAATCATTAATACAGGAAAATGGGACAACCTCAGGTTTCTTTTCAGCTCTCAAGCCAGGCTGACAGAGAGGCACAGCTCTATTGAGCTATCTATTCCTATAGCCCTCCGTAGTGAAGACTTCATGAGCTTCTTTAATGATACAATTTAAACTTTTTGAGAGAAAATTCATCACATCCTGCTCTCAACTGCTACTGATTTTTCTTCAAACACAGGAACCTTAGAAACAGCTGTAAAACCAAAGAAAAGCCATTTGTCTGATAGCCGTTTTTTACAAGTTAGGTTTTAAGTGTCATCCAGTTTCTTTTGGCAATTTACTTTCCTTTGATATTTTAAGTTTCTTAATCATTGGCCCTCCCCCCCTTACTCTGCATCTTAATTTATAGGCCCCCTAAATAAGTTAATTTTATTTAAGTTTTACCTTTGGTCATACCTAAACATGAGCACTTATTCTAAGTGATTTTAATATTCATGTATGTTGCCCTTCTCATCCCCTAACTTATCATTTGTTAGAGCTTATAGACTCTTTTAACCTCATTCAAACTGTTTAGGGGCCACACATTCTAAAGGTCAAACCTTAGACCTGGTGCTCTCATCTGGTATCTCGAGTGTGTTAAGTTGGTGGATAGTCCCATAACTGACCATAAAGCTGTTGCTTTTAAAGTTCCAATAAAGCTCCCTACCCTAGAACATGCTCCTGTCTTCTTAATGCTGGCTCTAAAGGTAACTTCTGTGATGCTTTTAATTCATTATCCTCTAATCCTCTGGAAAACACGACAGCCAATCCTATTTGTTATAGTGTACCGCGCTCCTGGTCCCTATTCAGAGTTTTTATCTGAATTCTCAGAATTTCTATCAGGTTTAGTCCTTAAAACAGATAAAGCAATTATTGTAGGTGATTTTAATATTCATGTGGGCGTTGAAAATGATAGCCTTAGTACTGCGTTTATCTCATTATTAGACTCGATTGGCTTCTTTCAGTGTGTACATAAACCCACTCACTGTTTTGGCCACACCCTCGACCTTGTTCTAGTATACGGCATTGAAATTGAACATCTAACAGTCTTTCCACAGAATCCTTCACTATCAGACCATTATTTAATAACTTTTGAACTCCTATTACTGGAGTACACACCAGCAGTCAAATACTACTACAGTAGATGTCTATCTGATAGTGCTGTAGCTAAATTTAAGGAAGAAATTAAATCTGAATTTCACTCAATGCTATGTCTTAACATAACAGAGGACTCTTATGCAAATTTCAGTCCGTCCCAAATTGATCATCTTGTTGATAGTGCTGCAGGTTCACTGCGAACGACACTTGATTCTGTTGCTCCTCTTAAAAAGAAGATAATAAAACAAAAAAGGCTAGCTCCATGGTATAACGCTGAAACCCGCAAATTAAAGCAAACATCACGAAAACTTGAAAGAAAATGGCGTTCCAACTATCTAGGAGAATCTTGTTTAGCCTGGCAAGATAGTCTTAAAATATATAAGAAGGCCCTCCGTAATGCCAGAGCAGCGTACTACTCATCACTAATAGAGGAAAATAAGAACAATCCCAGGTTTCTTTTCAGCACTGTAGCCAGGCTGACAGAGAGCCACAGCTCCATTGAGCCATGTATTCCTGTAGCCCTCAGCAGTAACGACTTCATGAGCTTCTTTAATGATAAAATTTTGACTATTAGAGAGAAAATTAATCACGTCCTGCCCTCAGCTGGTGCCAACCGATCTGCAAGCATAGAGGCGTTGGAGGGAGCTGTGAAACCTGATGTATACTTGGACTGCTTCTCTCCTGTCGACTTTATTCAACTAACGTCGACAATTTCTTCATCTAAGCCATCGACCTGTCTCTTAGACCCAATTCCAACTAGGCTGCTTAAAGATGTTCTACCATTAGTTATTTCATCTTTTGTAGATATGATCAATTTGTCTTTACTGACAGGTTATGTACCACAGTCTTTTAAAGTAGCTTTTATTAAACCTCACCTTAAAAAGCCCACGCTGGATCCAGGGGTTTTAGCCAACTATAGACCTATATCTAACCTTCCCTTTATCTCTAAGATCCTTGAAAAAACTGTTGCTAATCAGTTATGTGACTTTCTAAATAACAATAGTATATTTGAGGATTTCCAGTCAGGTTTCAGAGTGCATCATAGCACAGAAACAGCACTGGTGAAAATTACAAATGACCTCTTAATTGCATCAGACAATGGACTTGTCTCTGTACTTGTCTTGCTAGATCTTAGTGCTGCATTCGATACCATTGACCATCAAATTCTATTACAGAGACTGGAACATTTAATTGGAATTAAAGCAACCGCGTTAAGCTGGTTTAAATCCTATCTATCAGACCGATCTCAGTTTGTTTATGTTAATGATGAATCATCGAAGCACACCAAAGTTAGTCACGGAGTTCCGCAAGGTTCTGTGCTTGGACCACTTCTATTTACTTTATATATATGCTTCCTTTGGGCAATATTATTAGAAAGCACTCCATAAAGTTTCATTGTTACGCAGATGATACCCAGTTATATTTATCGATTAAGCCGGATGAAACTGATCAGTTAGTTAACCTTCAATCATGCCTTAAGGACATAAAAACCTGGATGACCAGAAATTTTCTGATGTTAAACTCGGACAAAACTGAAGTTATTGTACTTGGCCCCGAACGCCTCCGAGACTCGCTGTCGGCAGACCTAATTGCTCTAGAGGGCATTGCCCTGGCCTCCAGCACCTCTGTGAGGAACCTAGGAGTTATCTTTGATCAGGATCTATCCTTCAACTCCCACATGAAGCAAACCTCACGGACAGCCTTTTTTCACCTACGTAACATTGCCAAAATCAGGCACTTCCTGTCTCGAAATGATGCAGAAAAATTAATCCATGCATTTGTTACTTCAAGGCTGGATTACTGCAATTCCATATTATCAGGCAGCCCGAAAAAGTCACTTAAAATTCTCCAGTTGATTCAGAACGCTGCAGCACGTGTACTGACAGGAACTAGGAAAAGAGATCATATTTCTCCAATATTATCTTCTCTGCACTGGCTCCCTGTGAAATCCAGAATAGAATTTAAAATCCTTCTCCTCACCTATAAAGCTCTTAATGGTCAGGCACCGTCGTATCTTACAGAGCTCATAGTACCTTATCACCCCACTAGAACACTGCGCTCTCAGAATGCGGGGTTTCTTGTGGTTCCTAGAGTCTCCAAAAGTAGAATGGGAGCCAGAGCCTTTAGCTATCAAGCTCCTCTCCTGTGGAATCAGATCCCAGTTCGGGTTCGGGAGGCAGACACCATCTCCTCATTTAAGAATAGGCTAAAGACTTTTCTCTTTGATAAAGCTTATAGTTAGGGCTGGCTCAGGAGAGTCCTGAACCATCCCTTAGTTATGCTGCTATAGGCCTAGACTGTCGGGGGACTTCCCATGATGCACCTCTCTCTCTTCACCTCTGTCCTCCTCTCCATCCTTATGCATTCGCATCCCATAAATGCATGTCACTAACTTGACTTCTTCCCTCTCCCGGAGTTTTGTGCTTTGTCGTCCGTCTATTCTTTCTTAGTGTCACTTTCAGCAGGTATTTCAGTGTCCGGAGATGTATCTGGATCGGTGACTATGGCGACCTGCTGGGGCAGTGCTGCTGTGTCTATGGTGCAGGGGACGAGTGGCTAGGGTCCTGCTGGTTGGGCTCCACCTGGAGCTGCTCGGCTGTCCGTCTGGACCCATCATCTTCCCTTATGTTTTACCACCTTAACATTTCTAACATAATAATATATATATATATAGATACACAACAATTTTGCCATCATGGCTATATATGTTATAGTTTTGATGCTATAAATCTATTCTGTACTTACGACATCTATTGCATGTCTGTCCGTCCTGGGAGAGGGATCCCTCCTCTGTTGCTCTTCCTGAGGTTTCTATCGTTTTTTTTCCCCTGTTAAAAGGGTTTTTTTTGGGTAGTTTTTCCTTAATCGAATCGAGGGTCTAAGGACAGAGGGTGTCGTATGTTACAGATTGTGAAGCCCTTTGAGGCAAATGTGATTTGTGATACTGGGCTATATAAATAAAATTGAATTGAATTGAATTGAATTAATTCCATTACATCTCTTCTCTATCTGGATGCATTGTTAGATTCATTTAACACTCAGTGCCTATCTATTCTCCACCAGATTGCAACATTTCAAAATAGAAATAAAAATCAATTAAAATCCCCTGGCTGAATGATCACACTCGAGCCCAAGACTTTGTAGAAAAACACGAACGTCAATGGAAGATCAACAAGTCTGAAATAATACATAACACCCTCAAAATTCAAATGTCAATCTTTCAGAAAGCAGTGAATGATGCAAGGATCGGCTTACTTTACTGAACTTGTAAAAAAAAAACACAATCCTAAAGTTTTTTATCTACAGTTCTGGAGAAAGTAATCACATGTTGAGAGTTAGGGGTAGGAAGGGAAGGAGGACCCAGATGCAGACTCGTTGAGGTGAGGAAAGGAGGGTTTATTTAGGTGTCCTGGAGGCAGGCAAAAATCCATAAAACAAGGGAGAGGTCCAAAAAGTCAGCAAAATAAATCCAAACGTTTATGAATCACACGGGTAGAAATAACGCAGGGTAACACGTGTGGTGAGACAATGACGAACTGGCAAAGACACAGTGAGGACACACAGACTAAATACTCTTAGGGAAGGGGAGCCCATGAGACACAGGTGCACAACGAGACACAGGTGAACACACTCAGGGAATCAGGGGCAGGAAGTAAAACAGACAGACACAAGAGGGAACAGGCACCATATCAAAATAAAACAGGAATAGACACCAAAACATAGATTAAATAGACAATTTCAAAATAAGACAAGAACCCAAACATCACATCCCAAATAATATATTTTACGTACAATAATAGTGTTTTTAACTATTTTCAGGCTGGTTTTAGAACACTTCACAGTACCGAGACAGCACTTGTTAAGGTTACTAATGACATATTACTGAAAGCAGACAGAGGTGAGTGCTCAGTTTTAGTTATTTTAGATTTAAGTGCCTTCTATGATACTGTCATTCACGGTATACTGTTACATTACTTAGAGACATGGGTAGGAATCAAGGGCTCCACTCTTGGTTTACTAAGCTCGTACCTCTCCAACAGAACATTTTTGGTCACTGAGTATCAGTTACTTCCCTTCGGCCTAGTACTCTCCCCTTGCACCTTCACCAAGTGTATGGACCCTGCACTGGCCCCTCTCTGACTCCAGGGAGTCCATCCATCCATCTTCTACCGCTTATCCGGGGCCGGGTCGCGGGGGCAGCAGTCTGAGCAGAGACACCCAGACTTCCCTCTCCCCAGACACTTCCTCCAGCTCTTCCGGGGTAATACCATGGTGTTCCCAGGCCAGCCGAGAGACATAGTCCCTCCAGCATGTCCTAGTTCTTCCCCGGGGCCTCCTCCCAGTTGGACATGCCCGAAACACCTCCCCAGGGAGGCGTCCAGGAGGCATCCGGAACAGATGCCCGAGCCACCTCAGCTGACTCCTCTTGATGTGGAGGAGCAGCGGCTATACTCTGAGCTCCTCCCGAGTGACCGAGCTCCTCACCCTATCTCTAAGGGAGCGCCCAGCCGCCCTGTGGAGGAAACTCATTTCGGCCGCCTGTATCTGGGATCTTGTCCTTTCGGTCATGACCCAAAGCTCATGACCATAGGTGAGAGTAGGAACGTAGATCGACTGGTAGCCTTGCAGCTCAGCTCCTTCTTTACCACGATAGACTGGTACATCGACCGCATCACTGCAGAGGATGCACCGATCTGCCTGTCGATCTCCCGCGCCATCCTTCCCTAACTCGTGAACAAGACCCCAAGATACTTAAACTCCTCCACTTGAGGCAGGAGCTCTCCACCAACCTGAAGGGGACAAGCCACCCTTTTCCGGCTGAGAACCATGGCCTTGGACTTGGAGGTGGTGATTCTCATCCCCGCCGCTTCACACTCGGCTGCAAACCGTCCCAGTGCACGCTGAAGGTCCTGATTTGATTAAGCCAACAGGACAGCATCATCTGCAAAAAGCAGAGATGAAATCCTATGATCCCCAAACCGGACTCCCTCCATCCCCCGACTGCGCTTAGAAATCCTGTCCATTTAAATAATGAACAGGACCGGTGAAAAAGGGCAGCCCTGCTGGAGTCCAACATGCACCGGGAACATATACAATTTTGACTATTAGAGATAAAATGAATCACGTCCTGCCCTCAGGTGGTGCCAACTGATCTTCAAGCATAGAGGCGTTGGAGGGAGCTGTGAAACCTGAGGTGCACTTGGACCACTTCTCTCCTGTCGACCTTATTCAACTAACGTCGACCATTTCTACATCTAAGCCATCGACCTGTCTCTTAGACCCAATTCCAACTAGGCTGCTTAAAGATGTTCTACCATTAGTTAGCACGTCTTCAGTAGATATGATCAATCTGTCTTTACTGACAGGTTATGTACCACAGTCTTTTAAAGTAGCTGTTATTAAACTGCTCCTTAAAAAGCCCGCTCTCGATCCAGGAGTTTTAGCCAACTACAGATCTATATCTAACCTTCGCTTTATCTCTAAGATCCTTGAAAAACCTGTTGCTAATCAGTTATGTGACTTTCTAAATAACAATAGTATATTTGAGGATTTTCAGTCAGGTTTTAGAGTGCATCATAGCACAGAAACAGCACTGGTGAAAATTACAAATGACCTTTTAATTGCATCAGACAATAGACTTGTCTCTATACTTGTCTTGTTAGATCTTAGTGCTGCATTTGATACAATTGACCATCAAATTCTTTTACAGAGACTGGAACCTTTAATTGGAATTAAAGCTGGTTTAAATCTATCTATCGGACCGATCTCAGTTTGTATATGTTAACGATGAATCATCCGAGCACACCAAAGTTAGTCACGGATTTCCGCAAGGTTCTGTGTTTGGACCACTTCTATTTACTTTATACATGCTTCCTTTGGGCAATATTATTAGAAAGCACTCCATAAAGTTTCATTGTTATGCGAATGATACCCAATTATATTTATCGATTAAGCCGGATGAAACTGATCAGTTAGTTAAACTTCAAGCATGCCTTAAGGACATAAAAACCTGGATGACCAGAAATTTTCTGATGTTAAACTCTGACAAAACTGAAGTTATTGTACTTGGCCCCGAACGCCTCCGAGACTCACTGTCGGCAGATATAATTGCTCTAGAGGGCACTGCCCTGGCCTCCAGCAGGAACCTCGGAGTTATCTTTGATCAGGATCTATCCTTCAACGCCCACATGAAGCAAACTTCAAGGACTGCCTTTTTTCACCTACGTAACATTGCCAAAATCAGGCACTTCCTGTCTCGAAATGATGCAGAAAAATTAATCCATGCATTTGTTACTTCAAGGCTGGATTACTGCAATTCCATATTATCAGGCAGCCCGAAAAAGTCCCTTAAGATACTCGAGTTGATTCAAAACGCTGCAGCACATGTACTGACAGGAACTAGGAAAAGAGATCATATTTCTCCAATAATATCTTTTCTGCACTGACTCCCTGTGAAATCTAGAATACAATTTAAAATCCTTCTCCTCACCTACAAAGCTTTTAATGGTCAGGCACCGTCGTATCTTACAGAGC
>CM022489.1:28317897-28338197 GCA_011952105.1 Coreoperca whiteheadi
CATCACTGGTCAGATTTGGCAGGGGCCCAGAGAAAACTACGGAGTCCGACATCATCTTTGCATATGTACACACTGACTCAACATTAATTTTAGTGACCTCCGATTGGCGTAATCGGGTGTCATTACCGCCGACGTGAATAACAATCTTACTGTATTTACGTTTATCTTTAGCCAGCAGTTTCAAATATGATTCAATGTCGCCCGCTCTGGCCCCAGGAACACATTTAACTATGGTCGCTGGTGTCGCTAACTTCAAGTTTCTCAAAATGGAGCTGGCAATAATCAGAGTTGGTTTCTCAGCGGGTGCGTCGCTGAGTGGGGAGAACCTGTTGGAAACGGGAATGGGTTGGTGGTGAACCGTGGGCCTCGGCCTAGGGCTATGCCTCTTTCGGACGGTCACCCAGCCGCCCTGGACTCAGGGGGAACGGCTAACAGTAGCTAGCTCTAGTCGGTCCGCACCGGCTACTGGGGCTTGGCTACCAACTATCGACTGAGCTCCCATGGTGCGGAACCGCGTTTCCAAATCACTAAGCCTCGCATCCAACGCTACAAATAAACAACATTTATAACATGTACCATTATCAGTAAAAGAGGCAGAGGAAAAGCTAAACATTTGACACACCGAGCAAGAGAGAGAGGGAGAGAAGCCATTGCTAGCTGCTAAGGTAGAGACTGGTAGCTAGCAACACTGAAGCGCTGTAAGTGCTTAGGCAAAACTTATAAACGTTCAAATGTAACGTTATAGCAGATAGTTAGTCAATGTAATGAAGAGTCGCACAAATTAGCTGTGGGGAGTCATTCTAGCATCAGACCTCAAGGGCCTGGAGGAGCCTACGCAGCTGAGTCGGGCCCGTCTCTCCCAGGCCAAACAGCTCCTCAGGGTTGCAGTGGGTGAGTACCTCTACTGTGGCCAGCTGGGCCATTTCCGTGCGTTCTATCCAGTTTGACCAAAAGACCGGGCTCACCAGTAACTGTGGGGATGCTGGTGAGCCGGTACGAGGGCAATAACCCATTGAAATCCCGCATGCTAACAAGGCAGTCCTATGAAACAACCAAAATATATGTCCCCTTATGGCCCTAGTTGATTCTGGGGCTGACAGTGTCCTAGATCAGGAGCTCAGTATGGGTTCCCATTGGAACCACTAGCAACTCCTTTATTTGCTAATGCCTTCGAACGATTAGCCTGGATCACCATCATACTGTTCCCCCGTCCTTAGTTGTGTCCAGGAATCACAGAACAAATTCACCTTACCACCAGGTCCGGATCAGGCCAGGGGAAAAATGGAAGACTGCATTAAACACACCACTAGGACATTTTGAGTATCAGGTAATGCTGTTTGGGCTCACCAACGCCCCCCGGTCTTCCAGGCTATGGTCAGTGATGTGCTCAGACTTTCTAGATCAATTCGTGTTTGTCTATTTAGATGACATTCTTATCTTTTCCCAGATCCTATCGACCACATTTCACATGTCCTCCAGAGGTTGCTGGAGAATAAGCTCTACATAACAGCTGAGAAGAGTCAATTCCACACCGAGACCATCAGATTCCTCGGATACATAATCGGGAGTGAGCAGGTGAAGGCAGACCCCAAAAAGATCAGGGCAGTGGCAGAGTGGCTGGAGCCTACCTTTCAGAAACAGCTCCAGTGGTTCTTGGGCTTCGCTAACTTCTACTGATGGCTCCTCAAGGACTACTGAGAGGTAGTAGCCCCTCTAACCCAACTCACCTCCCCAAGCACCTGGTCACCAGCAGCCAGTAAGGCGTTCACCACCCTCAAGGACAGGTTCACCTCAGCACCCATACTCACCCAGCCAGATCCCACATGGCAATATATTGTCATGGTAGATGTCTCGGACACTGGGGTAGGAGCAGTTTTATCTCAACACTCTAACGCTGATCAAAAACTTCATCCATGTGCCTTTTCAAGACGCCTAACCTCAGCTGAGCACAAATATGATGTGGGGAAGCAGGAACTGCTGGCAGTGAAGATGGCACTCGAGGAGTGGATACACTGGCTGTAGGGGTCGGAGCAACATTCATAGTCTGGAATGACCATTAGAATCCAGCCTACATTCTGTCCACCAAGCGGTGTATACTGTGTATACTGTCCAATGCCTTATGGATGTGCGGTGTCAGTGTAGGAGCCTACATTTTTTAGTGGACTGGGAGGGTTACAGCCCAGAGGAGCGGGCCTGGGTACCACGCTCCTATACCATGGACCCTCGTCTTATCAAGCCTGGTGGGCCACCCGGAGGCAGCCATTAAGGAGGGGTACTGTCAGGGTTTGGGTAATTGCTTCCCCCAACCTTATGTTTACCCTTTCCTTGTGTTACTTTGTCTGTCAGGAAACCACAGGGTGAGCAGGACACTCTTCCCACGCCTGCAACTCATTCCTCCGTTCTCCCTCTGCCTGCACATCTGCAGCTCATCAACTCCACTCACAGGATAAAACACCAGCTCAACCTGACTAGATAACCATGTGGGGAAACAGAAACTGAGGCCTGTTAAGGAACCAGCCTCAACTCCAGGACTAACCAAGAGGCAGCTGTTATTTCACACCAAGGTGTGAAATGGAGCTACGATCTAACAGAAGCCAATGTGAGATCCCAGTTGAACTCAAACCAGACTGTTATTGGAGGAGCCGCAAAGGATGGCACATAAAACCCCGGCGCAAAACTATGACGTCACTGAGATTATAAAACACTCTTCCCTCTTTGTCTTTTTCCAGTGCGAATTCATTTGCTTCAGGAGTCGCCTCACATCTTTCTCCACAGCAACTCACGTTACCCTAAGAAGAAGCTTTTCACATGAAACTTGAATTACCCTAGGAAGGACAAGTCCCCACTCGCTGGACTCGGATCCTTGGTCGTTTGTTCCATAACAACCCGTGCCAGCAGAAGGAAGCGATGCGACCTGATCAAGAGCCCCTCCTTTCCCGACTTCAACTGCTGTATTCCCTCGCCTGCCCTCCGAAGGAACGTCCACGCCACTGGACCCGCTGATAGCCGCGGACCCGGCTTCGTCAGCATCGAGCCTGAGAGAAACTCATCCTGGTTAGAGCGAACTGAGTCATCGGGCGCTGGACAACAGTGTTCTCCAAGTAAGAGGCTATTGTGTCTGGGCAGAGATAACTGAGTTTTTTCACCTATGTCAGGGTTTGGGAATACTTTCCCTAACTCCCTCATGTTTCCCAGTGTTTTGCCCTGCCTTGTGTTTCTTGTCAGTCTTGTTTGTTATTGTTTGTCTGGAGCCATCCACGGAGCGGACCAGTCTCTCTCCTCCACACCTGCAATCACTTACTTGCGCTCCGCCTACCTGCACACCTGCAACTCATCTCGGCTCATCACCACCTCCTGCAGTATTTAAACACCGGCTCAACCTTCCAGTCTTCGCCAGATTGTACTGTCTCCTTCGTGAAATCCTCCCGTCTGCCTCGTCCATCTGCCTGTCTCGCTCCATGGATTCTCCTATCACCTCTTGCCTGCATGCCTCGTTCCACCCGGCTCCTGCAACTCCTCCTGGAACTTCAGCCTGTCAACCGGCACCCTTCATCCCCAGTTTGTGTGGACTCTCTACCTCCACTTACCTGTCTGTCCTGCTTCCAGCCGTCCCAGCTCTCAACCTCCCTGGGAACTACTACAATAAGTCTTATTCGTTCTCCTACCGCCTACGTCGTGTCCAGCCTTTTATTCTGGGTCCAACCTAAAACTACCTTAATCCTAACAGAACGATCTGGCCCACATGGACCCAGCAGGCTTGGAAACCGACGCAGTCACCATCCACGATGCGGTTTCCAATCAAGGACGATTACTAGGACAACACGAACAATTACTGCGGGCACTAATGGATGGTAACCAGGTCTTGAACCACCAAATGCTTCGCTTGACTAGGCAAATTGAAAGATTAACTTCTCTTTCCTTCCCAGCCTGTGCCAGATCCCCTGGGCTGCCTGGGCCGGTCTGTCCTTCTACCCCGGCCGCTTCACCAGTTACTCAGCCATCGTCCCGGGAATCGTACGCTCCAGACCCCGAACCTTTCTCTGGGGATTTGGGCAAATGCCGGGGGTTCCTATTTCAATGCTCGCTAGTGTTTCATCAGCGTCCCCTGACTTTTCCCTCTGACTTGGCTAAAATCCATTACGTCATGGGTCTGTTAAGAGGGAGCGCATTAGCATGGGCCGAGGCGGTAAACACACAACGAGCATTAGTCACGTTATCCTATGATCTGTTCATTGAAGAGATAAAGAATGTTTTTGATCATCCCGACCACGGGGCAGTGCAGCTAACCGCCTACTCCATATTACCCAGGGCAATAGAACAGTGGCGGACTACTCAGTGGAGTTTAGGACCTTGGCGGCCGATTCCGGCTGGAACGACATAGCACTAAGAGGGGTTTTCTTAAATAGTCTGTCAGAGCAACTCAAAGATGAGCTGGCATCACGAGAGAGTCCACCCACGTTTGAGGCCCTCGTCTCACTCGCTATCAGAGTGGACGGCCGCCTTCGCGAGAGATGTCAGGAGAGAATGGGATGGCGCAACTTCCCAGTCTCCGTCAGCTCGAGTCGCTACCAACCCACGAGCAGCGTAAGACACACCAGTCCCAGTTCCCAGACTCAGGTACCCAGTAGTTCCGATGAACCCATGCAAGTTAGTCGGGCCCATCTCTCCCAGGCCGAACGATCCCGCAGGATCATGGCGGGTGAGTGCATTTATTGCGGTCAATCAGGTAATTCCCGGACATCTTGCCCTGTGCGCCCAAAAGACCGGGCTCACCAGTAAAGGTGGGGATACTGGTGAGCTGGTCCGAGGGCCAACCCTTCTTCAAACCCCGCACATTGACCAAAGCCATCCTGATGCATAACCTTAAGAATTGTTCCCTCATGGCCCTCATCAATTCTGGGGCCGATGACAATTTCTTAGATCAGGAGGTAGCAGCCCAGCATGGATTCCCCCTGGAACCACTTCCTACGCCCCTTATCACGAATGCCCTCGACGGACGTTTGCTAGTCAGGGTAACTCATCGGACCATTCCTTTATCCCTAGTCGTTTCTGGAAACCATAGGGAACTTATCCAACTTAACATTCTTTCGTCCCCTAACACACCTCTAGTCCTGGGCCTGTCCTGGCTCAAAATGCATAATCCCCACATCGATTGGGAGTCTGGCAGAATCGTTAGCTGGAGTTTACATTGCCATTCAGTCTGCCTTCAGTCGGCTATCCCTCCAGCTGGAGCCACTCCTAGTCTTCCTGTTGAACCACCCCCCAATCTATCTTCCATTCCCACGGAATATCGCGACCTAGAGGAAGTCTTCCGCAAGGACCTGGCACTATCTCTGCCACCTCATCGTCCCTACGGTTGCGGGATTGATCTTCTTCGTGGGGCTCCGCTGCCCACCAGCAGGTTGTATCTATGGAACAATACATTAAAGACTCCCTAGAGGCCAGATTAATCCGCCCCTCTTCCTCACCTGTAGGGGCTGGGTTTATCTTTGTGGCCAAGAAAGACAAGACCCTCAGACCATGCATTGACTACAAGGGTCTTAACAACATTACCACTGCCTCTTCTCTTGAGTGTTTTTCTTTTATATTAGAAGTTACCATTTGTACCGACCACACCATCAACATTTTTAGGTGGGCAGCCACCTTTGAGAGTGTTTTCACATTTGGTAATTAATTCTTGAATTCCAGGTGGTGTCCTGTAATTGATCTATATTAACTTAATAACATTAAGTGCCTTATTAATGTTCATAAATTATATTTTATGTTAATAACCAAAGCTACCCTACCTGAATCCCAACAACATTTAGACATTTGAATGGTTTCCTTAGCGAAATGAATGCAGGAGTAGCAGAAAGGGAGATTACTGAAGAGAGAAACAGCCAGACAGTGAGTGACATACAGCAAGTGTGAGAGATGGACAGAGAGAGACAATCAGAAGAAGACATAATTGCAAAGCATTGCCGAAAATGCAGAAATCTGAAATGAAATGCCTGAAAAATCTTGAAGCTCAAATGCATTGCAAAAGTAGGCACATTTGTGTTTTTGCCTGAGACTGTGAGAGGTAAAATAGTAGTAGTAGTACAGCCAGAGACAAAGAGTCAGACATAGACATAGACATAGACATAGACAGAGACAGGCAGTCAGACTAAGACAGAATTTATTTTAAAAACTGGTTCTTTCTACAGAAATTTTTATGCAGATTTATAAAAGCAGAAAATGGAGGAGTTGCTTGTCACTCTTGTCATTTGGAATCTCACCGAGCCAAATATATAAGTCCGACAGATTCAATAACCACTTGTGTAGAACCAGCACAAATTTTCCTATGTTTTTGGTGTAAAATAATGCATGAACGGTGAAGATTCTGGGCACAACGGCAAGATAAAGAGAACATTTAGAGAAGATTTTCAAAAGGATCCTACACTCAAGCTATGGTGTCATCCACTCTACCTCACACAATACACACCCATTATAAACTCAGAAAAAGACTGAAAAAAGCATCAAACTTAACTGTGATAATTTAAAATCTGTAAAAGATACCAGAAAGCTCATATGCAGAAGTAGTAATATTTCAAAGTATGAGTAAGTTTGAAGAAGATTTTAACATTGCTCTATAGACTTATTTAAAAAAGTAGAAAAGGTACAAAAAAGAAAAATACAAGCACAGGTCCTTCGAGAGCTGAACCTTTTTTGAAGTATTTCATTTATTTTGTAGCTGAATGTATGCAGAAGGAGTAACGATGGAAAAAAATGGAATCAGTATAAAGACACTGAGTAACAATTATAACACTAATAATAATAAAGCTTACAATAACAATTGAGTTACCTATCATCCATCAAAGTGCTGAAAGAGACTGAAATCATTATGTCCCACTGTCCCAAGTTTGTATACCTCAATTAACCATGCCATTATTCCTGCCTTAGAATGCCGATATTCAAAGAATGGAAGTACAGATACCAACTCAGGTATGTTAGGTAGCCCTCTAAATTACAGCTCCTTCATTTACATAACTATGCTCTAATTAGGGTCTAAAGCAATAGGGACTTGGCACTGTTCTTTTCTTGCTCTTTCAAGTGGTAATGGATTATTTATCTTAGGGTCTGGCCAAATCCAGCAATCCTAGCCCAAGGGGTAGAAAGCAGCTGGGACCTGTGAATTTGTGCTATTTCTGATTCAAAGGGCTTTAATTTCATTATATTACTCAGTTCAAAACATGGCCATTTTTTTATTTAAAATTAATAATTTATATTTTTTTATAATTCTACAAATTAGTCAAGTGAATTTATTTAAAAACTAAAATTCACTTTTTCAGTCAGCGACTGGGACTGACGACCACAGTCTGCTGAGATTGTGTGAAAAGAATGACGATGAACCAACAATGGTTGAACCTCTTCACCATCCCCTCCCAATCAGACACTAATGCTGCATTCTGAAGAAAGTCAGATGTGAAAGGTTTCCAACCAAAGGTTAAAAGAGCCATACTGGTACTAGTGTTTTATCCAATTTCACTACACGTATCCTGCAAAGTATAAAATACACTTTAGATTTTTGCATGCATTTTTTGCTACCTTCCAGACAGCCATTGATTTCCATACAACATGAATGCCATTGTGTTGCAATGCAGTTAAAAGTGCATATTGATTTGGAAAGTCTTTGCTTTATTAACACATCCTGATCATTTTGATGATAAACAATTATGTTCACTATATTGTCAAGTAAGTTTCAATTGTGTACTGTAATACATGGAAAGTGGCGGTTGCCTGCAGGGTAAGAAATCAAGGTAATGCTTTATTTTTCTAATACTTTCCCTATCATTTCTTGGAAGTTTATTGGAAATAAGTATTTGATACTAATAAAAGGGAACATGGAATGTTCAGAAACTGTTGTTTTAGATAGCTGTGTTGAGTCTGAAAGTAATTACCAGAAGAAATTAATTGAAATAACAGTTCATTTTAAACCCAAATACTTTATTTATTCATCGTTCATTCATTGTGGGCAGCATATATTGTGAATTGTATGCTTCTTTGTTTCTAACCCTGATGAGATCACCAGTGTTATTTTTATCAAACTTGACATATTTTCACAGGCTGAATAGTACTCATCATAACTAGTCAACTGACCTTGTTGTGTAAAATGTAAGTTAACCTTTAAAACAATTGTTCACTTTAAGATTTGCATGAAATGCAGTATAAGAAGGATTTTGGTTTACTGGTTTACAGCACAGTGAAATTGTCTAGGGCAGCTTTACATTGTGATTGCGTCTGCTAGGTACACACAATGCCTGCTATTAGCAAAACAGTTCACCTAACCTGATGTGATAGTGAGTTGCTGTTACAAAGAGTTTCCCCTAGGGGATTAATAAAGTATTTCTGATTCTGAAAAAAACAAGGGAACAAGTACAGCTACATTTCAGTGGCATAGACATGTTTGATTTTTGCTGGTGATGTGGTGGGCAGAGGTATGTAAAGCAACCTGGCACAAATTGACCGGCCACGAATGAACCTTTCCCACACTGTTAGGTCAACAAGTGGAAGTACCTCAGGGCCCAAACAGTCTAAGCTTATTACCAGGGGAGGAGGAGATAAGAGGACAATGAGAGGGTGGATGGACAGCAAGGGAGTGAAAGAGATGAACAGATGAAGATAAAGAAAAAGAACCAGGAAAATTAAGAGAAGCGGAGAATTCCTGCCTTCCTTTAAGAAAAGGGGAAAATAGGAGGAGAGAGAGAATCTGGTGGGAGGAGGAGGAATGGGAATGAGAGCAGAGGGAGGAGAGGCAAGAATCGGAAACAATTTGTTTCTGTCATCTTCTAGCAAGGTCAACTAGATAGGTCTAGTGCTACATGAATTCCACACACCACCTCCTATTCCTTTAACTACTACTTCTCCTTCACCTTCCGCATTCCATCCTCCTCAACGTCCACCTCCAAACTAAATTGACTCTGACATTGAGATCACATTTGTTGTCCTTGCAAGGTCAGGGGTAAATTGTCATTGCTGTATCTTGCATCTTGAGAGCCAATTTAAATTTCTCTGCTTCACATCTCCTAACGCCTCACTAGCTCTCACAATAGTTTACTTTCAAATCAGATGCTTAGTTCCTGGCAATGGATGCAAAAAGTGTTTGGCGGAGAACCTCAGTCACCATTTTGTAATGGTAGGATTTTCCTCAACTGTAAACTCCTCAAATAAACTCCAACCTGCCTTAAAGCTGCAATATAAAACTTATCTTTATTATTATCACCACCCTCTTCAGTTAGTCAAGTTCTTCTTGCCTTGACTCGTGTGGCTCATCTTGATGAGTTGTCATCAGCCCTAAAGCTCAGGCAACCAGCATCTTTCAAGCCTCCACAGGTGCCGCAGAAGCAGATGTATAATTTGTAGAAATAAAGAAATGTGGTGAATTCCACAAAACACCACAATTCATTAAACTACTCATAGTATTAAATATTAGCCTCACAATTTACTGTCCACATAAACACCTCTGTTCAGGTGTAGGTAATAGGATTCCCCATTGTGAAAGTGCAGCCCCATTCCTCATACACCTTCTTGCACTCGGGCACTAAGGGTGATGACACAATATTTATTTGAGGGTTCAGTGCTTAGGAGGAATGTAAATGTAAATAGACTGTACTTATATAGCGCCTTTCTAGTCGTCAGACTACTCAAAGCACTTACACACTACAAATCACATTTACCCATACACACACTGATGGCAGGAGCTAACTGCCAATCAGTACAAATTAAGTTAATCATTCACACACATTCACACACCGAAGGCACAGCTCCTGGGATTCAGCATCATGCTCAAGGATACTTCGACACGTGGATGGAAGCCGGGATCGAACCGCCGACATTCTAGTTGGTAGACGACCTGCTCTGCCACCAAGCCACAGCCACCTGGAGGAACTGCTGGAACTGGGCCAATGTCTCTCTATGAATTTGTACACTGGAGTGATCTCTGAAACTGAACATAATACATGTATGAATAGAGGCTTGACTGAAATGACGACAATGATTATTATTTATAATTAATAATGAATTGCTACTATTATTATTTTTAATATTATTATCAATATTATTCCTATCACTATCATTTTTATTGTTACTATTATTTTATGAATATTACCACTACCATTACATTATTTTCTCGCTCTTTCAAGTATTTTTCTTTCTTCCCACTGTCACCAAGTGCTTGCTCATGGTGGGATTTGTTGAAGAGTCTAGAACTGCTTTTCAAGAAAAGTGCAATGAGATAACTTCTGTTATAAATAGGTTATATATAAATAAAATTGAACTGAAAAGTTAATTGAAATATCTCAACATAGCCCATCACAATATAACATACACCAGTAAGAGAAAGGGTGTCTCTTCTGCTTAGTAAGCCATAACAATTTTGAGCTTGACCAGCTGGAGGGTGTTGCTCTTAAACTGATATGTCAGTGTAACAGATTAAGAACAAGGCTTTTTATGTGAGATTGGTGTCCATAATTTTGGTCCTCAAAAACTCATCAGTCAAGTGTTTTTCCTAATTTTCCTGACTGGCAACATTAAGGTCTATTATTGTGAAGTTCCCACCATGTATGTTGGTAAATAAGAATGCCTTGAGAAAGACCAAATGTGTTTGAAATGTCAGTTATACAATAAAATCATTGGAGTTTAGTGTGAAAGTCTTCTCAATATACTGTATGTCACTGGCATGACCTGCACCGAGTCTTTGGTGTGCATTCACCAGACAACTCTTGTTGAAATTATGTGTCACAGGTAGATGTGTTAATGATCGTAGAACGGAAAAGGATGGGTTTATTCCTCTTTCATCCTCCGTTTCTTTATCTCTCGGTGTTTCCTCTCTCTCCTACCCACTCGTCCCACTGCTCTCTTCTGATGTAATTGTGTCAGACAGACTCTTTCTGGGTGAAAGCAGAGCACTTGTAGCATTTAAAGGCTGTTTCTCCAACCATAATGCATTTTAATCTATTTAGGCCTCAACATAATGGATGGGAGACAAGCCATTATACACAGCACACTATGGATATCCTCAAAAAACACTCGAGAAGCAAGAGTGAGAGTCAAGACTGAGAAGTGAGAGTGTTTATCAGAGAGAGGGAGAGTGAGATCATGTGATGAAGAACTTTATAATGTAGGATGTGTCCAGACTAGTTTACTTGGGGGGCAGGCGTGGCAGTGCATCACAGGGGTTTAAATTTGATTTATTTGTGATTATTAGCTAACAGGACAAGCAACTAACACAGGCCTGTCAACATAGATGGGATGAAAAAGGTTCCAAAACCAAGCCCCTGTAGGAGGGTGTGCATGCAATTGCAGGGATTGCTTCCAGTGAAACTTCACTGACTGCATTCCATAGCGTTTAACCATGCTTTTAACATACACCAGACGCATCATATAGAAGTAGTAGTCAATCTCTGATTTTTGCTGAACTGGGAAGTGAATGTGATAAAATTGCTGGCTTACTTTTGGTCTTCTATAGAGTTAACATGTGTCAAGGAGCCACCGGTGTGAGATTTTGCATAGAAAACAATAGGTGGGGCTCTATTGACTAGCATCATATGTTGTCAAAAACAATGACTTGAATGAAATGAATGACTTGAAATGAATGGCTCAAATCCCACAGTATGAGACTTGCTGTCAGTGGGCCAAACAAGGCTCACTTTGGACAAGATGAAATTACTGTTGCTCAACAACTGATAACAAAATAGCTTACCTCAGTTTGCATCACAAACATGAGGTCAAGCAGGTGTTGTCATGTGCAGGTGTGTTAACCTGCAAAGATGGCATCAAACTTGACTTTGCCGTTCTGTCATAATGGTATATACTATGATCTTGTGTTGTGGATCTATTCTGTACATACAACATCTATTGCATGTCTGTCCATCCTGGGAGAGGTATCCCTCCTCTGTTGCTCTTCCTGAGGTTTCTTCCATTTGTTTCCCCTGTTAAAATGTTTTTTGGGGTAGTTTTTCTTGATTCGAATCAAGGATCGTATGTTGTACAGATTGTAAAAGCCCTTAGAGGCAAATTGTGATTTGTGATATTGGGCTATTTAAATCGAATTGAACTGAATTGAGTGAATCTGGAAAAGAACATACTGATAATCTATTATAAATTATATAAACTGATATTGTATATGATATAAATTATCTGATTCTGATAAGTAATGCTTGCCAACACCTGATTTCTCTGCCCCTCTCCCTGCTGTTGTGACTCCCCCACATGATAAAATATCAGGATCTGCCCATCCATGGGCCTATTAATTAGAAATAGTATCACTGCTGTTTGTAATTGTGTATTTTAAATGACGTATTATTCCATATTATTTCACATATTTGCCAGTTGTCTCTAAACAATGAGCGAGAGAGAGGAGCACACAGACCGGCACATCATCTCACAAGATCCTTTCAAATTCTTTGTTGCAGAAGAAGCGACGCCCCACAAAAACACATAAAAAGCTTTAAGTTATAAATTCATGAGGTTTTTATAAAGATCAGGTCTTTATTGTGATTAAAAAAGAGCAGAATCGGTTGTTGACCAGCGCGGAGAAATGCGTTTCTGGTGTGAACAGCCAGGCTGCTGCTCGCAGGAGAAATTACCTAGCATGTTGCTTTGTGGCACTTCCGCCTCTTGTGTGTCCCCGGCGTAAGCCTGATAATCAGACTAAATTGCAATTTCATTTAACTTTTTTGTCAGTCTGACATCATGTTCAAGTTAGCTGTTTCTGTTTGGGAGGTGTTGTTATTTTGATGTAACCGAGTGTCAATCTGTCCCATCAACATTGCAGTAGCGGTTGTTAGAAGCAGTTAGAACCTTTTTTGGTCGATCAAAAATATGCCAAGTTAAGTTATTTCTGAAATCCAACTTATAAAAGTCTGTGCAGCTGCGTCATATCAAGTCTTTGTCAGCATTTTCGTGGCTCTGGCACAAAGAAGACGACCCTTTAGGAATCCTGCTTTCACGACAACCAGCTAACCTACAGTATTAACTGGAATCAGTAGGCAGGGCACCAAGGTGGCCAGTCCAATTTTCATTAGGGCTGATACCATCCCAGGTGCCACTTGTGAGAAGTATGGCCTCAGGACTTTCTTCCAGAAAACCCTAATACTTGGTTATTTTTAGGCACCAAAACTACTTGGTTAGGTTATATAAAAAAAGAAAGGCAGAAAGCCTTTCTGCCAAATAGCCCTGAAGGCAAACTTCTCCCACGTGCAGTGCCTGAACATATAGCTGGTATGCAGTGATGCCAGTAACACATTACTTAGTAACGTGTTACTCTAATCCGACCACTTTTTTCAGTAACGAGTAATCTAACGCGTTACTATTTCAAAACCAGTAATCAGATTAAAGTTACTTATCAAAGTCACTGTGTGTTATTTTTTTTTTCATTTTCCTTAATAAAAGCATATTCTCGCTTTCTTCTCGCATCTCGGGGAGCAAAGTCACGTATGCGACAAGTCACTTTTTTAGCATGAGGACAGTTCAAGTCACGTGTAATAATATCACACAGCGACACAAACGGAAACAACAACGGAGGGAGGAGAGATGCGCGTTTTCTAGCTGGAAATACAGACGCTATTTTGAGTTTGTTTCAGCTAAAGATGGCGATATTAAGGTTCGTTGTACACTCTGTGCTGGTGGCGACAAAGTGTTATCTAGCTACAAAAACACTACGTCAAATTGAAAGAAACATTTGGAGTTGCAGCACTGCACGGTCAAACTTACAGAGCAAGTCCCACCAGGTGGTGCGAAGCGGAGAGCAGAAGGCCCCCCACCACCCAAACAACAAAAGCTGGACTTCGGTAAAAACAAGTATTGATGTTAAGTGAATTCAAGAAAGACTAAAGCATTATTTAATTTTTTGTAAAAATTTATTTTTTCAGGAAATAGTCAACAATAGTCAAGTTCAACTTAAAATGTTTGGAGATACATTGTTGACATTACTGTTAAAAGTGCACTTCCAATAAAGTGAGTGATGGCAAAACCAGCTGTGATTTTTATGTTGAGGCGGTGGGGGTGTTGTCGGCAGAGGCTGAATGTAACTAATAAAGTAACTTGTAATCTAACTTAATTACTTTTAAAATCAAGTAATCTGTAACGTAACTAAGTTGCTTTTTAAAGGAGTAATCAGTAATCAGTAATTAGATTACTTTTTTCAAAGTAATTGCGGCAACACTGCTGATATGTGTGAGCTCATAAATTTGGTCACTTTACATTTCTGCATTGATCTTGTCCTGTTATTAGTGTGCTTTCACAACAACTTAACAAGCTGATTGATTTAGATACAAAGAATGTATAAAATAACAGGACAACATTCAGCATACACACACAAAAGCCCTGCAAGAAATCCTTCATTTTTGGAGCTTATAATGTCCATTCATTGTTCAGACTGTCACGAAGGAGTTGATTGAACTAATAAGAGAATGAAATACAAGCCAATCAGCTTTCAGTTTGAGTAGTTAATGCATTTATAAAACACCGTGACGTGCCATATGTGTTTAGACAGTGATGTTTTTGGTTGTGTTTAGACTATACTGCAGCACATTGGATTTTAAATTAAGGATGAATTAGGTTAAAGTGCTGACCCCAAGTTGTAAGCTTTAAAGGTGTTTCAACATCTTTATTAGCTGAACAGTTTAGGATTCCGTTCATCTGATGTGAATGTATACAGCCTCAAATAAATGCTGAAAGATATTAGACTCACACAGTCATTGTTTCTCTCAATTGTGCGGGAGGACATTAAACATGACCCACTGAAAAAATTTACTTGAAGAGCTTTAGTATGGCATGACTGGGTAAAGGTTACTCCATGATGCCATTAAGTGTTAATGTACATTTGCATTTGAAGTTAATGTCTTAAGTGTTTGTAAATCCATATAAGTATCTTCCTCATCTCATAATATGATCGATTTAATTGTTTCACAAGCCATTTAATAAGTCAGCCAGGAGCGAGAAGCTTGACTGTGTGAAGAGCGGCAAATGTATAGCTTACATTACAGTATGTGAGGATGGAGAGATAAGAGTTTTAGGGGATCATTGGGTAATTTCACTATGTTACATATGGGGCTGTCAAAATTAACGCGTTAATAACGCGTTAACGCAAATTCATGTTAACGGCACTAATTTTATCTACGCACGATTAACGCAGCGCGCATTTTGTATTTGATCCATGGCCACTTGTGTTTTATTGAAATATACATTACAATCAGCTAAAACCAATGCGCAAGTTACTTTTCTAAACAAGAGCGCTCCCGAGTCTGTGTTTCTCACACTGTTCACGTGAATCGTGACACAGTTTGAGTGCAACCGAACTCAGAGCACCTCCTCCAGGTAGTTTCAAGTTTGGTATCCTGGTGCGCTCCTAGGTCCACATGACAGCTTTCACATTATACATTTTTCATGCGAACTGTGCCCCGTTCTGAATTAATCTGCCAGTGTGAAAACTGCCTTTATTTATATTCTTAAAATGAGAGAAATCACTGCTTATTGTGAATTTTTAAGCTTAGGCTTAAGAGATATGAACAAGTTCTTTGAAAAACATCTATAACCTTTGACACATGTCTAGTCTTCATGCTCTGATGGTTTCACTAATAATAAATGTATATTTGCATAAAGCATGCATATTTGTCCATACCCATGTTGATTAGAGTATTAAAAACTTGAAAAATATTAATTTAAGGTACATTTACAACTGAAAAAAATGTGCGATTAAATTGCGATTCATCACGAGTTAACTCATGACAATCATGCGATTAATCGCGATAAAATATTTTAATCGATTGACAACCCTAGTTAAATATCATGATGGCAAAGTTGTGCTGTGTGCAGGGACTTGTGCAGTTGCCGGTTTTGTGGATGAGGAAACATGGTGTGGCTGTATGTCTGTAAAAGATTGGAAACTGTTTTGTTCCGTCATCTGCCAAGACCTTGATCAGTCTGGTTATCCTGAGACACTTTATGTGTCACAATGGATCAGCATTACAGGTCCTGCTATATATCGTATTGAAGCAGATTGTTTCATTAGGCCGTTAGACAATTTTATTTTTCTTAGTGTTTGTGAAGAGAGAGAAAGTGTAATTGTATCCAGAGGACGTGATGAATGAACATGACAACAGTACCCTCTCACTCTTATCGAATAAACCTCATGGTTTAGAAACCTTTTTTTTCTCCAGTTGTGCAACTGGAGGACTCTGCAGTGTTTAGTGAAGTTGATGATCAAAAGCAACAGAATCAATGCTGCTAATGAAAGTATTAGAAAACATCTTGATTTTGATGATACTGAACACTGTGCAGTCAGGCCTTCTGCCAAGCATGTGTAGGTCGAAAATCATCAGACATGCGGACTACTGATAACAAATGGTAGTGTGCAGATTGGATACGTATGTAACAATCATCATTTTACACTGTGTTTTTTCTGTCTTTCTAACATTATCCGTTGAGCTAAATCTCAGAATGGGTCTCAAAGAACTACACTTCCCAGAGTGCACCAGCAGCAGCAAACTGGCTGCTTATCACCTGACAGGTCATTGTCACTTATGGTGAGCACCTGTGAAGACATGGACGTTCTCAGTCATTCAGACAAAGAAACTTCAGAGAGAGTTTACTCATAGGTTCAGTCCAAAGATGCCAATGGTTGGTGAAATGTTTTATTTAATTTCATGGTGTTTGAAATGCTGCTTAATATGTTCAGCTATGTTTAACTGCTGTGTAGATAGGACACAATGCAGCATTGACTTAAATTAGTTTGTGCAAAAATAATATTTAATTTTGAGTTTGGAAAAAATAAATGTTTAAATTAATTTAAAATTCATTAAAAAAGTTAAATTAAAACGGTAACTTTTGTTTCTCTGTCTTTAAAGGTTTTTAACCTAATTTACTGAATCAACTGACAGCCAAAAAGAAAATTAAAAGTGATTGAGTCGGAAATTTGAGTTGTGTCCTTTAGAAGTTGAACAAGACTTCCAGAGGAGGACTTGACTTCTATTGTTTTTCAGAACATATGGATAAATGTTGGTCAAGGCCGTTAAACTGGGTGCTTTTAGAAACTCCAACTCCTCGTCTATCTCCTCTGGCCCACACACCTCCACCACTGCATCAGACCTCTCTGCAGTTACCTCCAGAACACCCGTCATCTCAGTCACCCTGGTTGCAGAGACTATTCTACATGAACTGAAATCATTGGAGCTTCTCAGATAAAATCGACGAAATGTATGGCAAACTGATCGACGGGGACTTTTTCATAGTTCAATTTCGTGAAGCTATCCCCTTTATTTGTTTCATCTCTTCTTATGTGTCATGAGAAATAGTTTGAGAGGTCTGTTTAGAGCAATCGAAGCAGACCGTTTTATGTGAGCTAACTGCCCTTATAGATCAAGCAACTGATATCAAAGTGAATGATGTCACAAAGCACAAAAGCAAAAGTCAATCAGTCTCGCTGATGTCTGTAGATTAGAAAATTGAATGGATGGAGTAAGAGCAGTAAGGTGCAACGTCATGGGAAGAGGTGGTGCACCTGACAATGATGATAACTCTGTGTTATAGTGTTAATTTCGTCAGACGAGACGAGACTAAATATGTTCGACAACAACCTTTTTTTACATGACGAAAACGAGAAGATGACAAGACTTCACCAATGTCCAAAAACGCTGACTAAGACTAAATTAACATGCATTATTGTTGACGAAAAAAGACGAGACTAAAATGTCTTGCATAACCAATCCTGTCTTGGTGGACCCGTGACGACGTGCTGACGTAAGCGTTTTGTCCCCTTTCCGGTTACAGGTGTTTGTTTGTTACCTGTAGCGTGTAATTTGCTGCTCTAGCTCAACACAGCTAATTTGAGCGACTCTTTATTACATTGACTAACTATCTGCTATAACGTTACATTGAACGTTTATTAGTTTTGCCTAAGCACTTACGGCGCTTCAGTGTTGCTAGCTACCAGTCTCTACCTTAGCAGCTAGCAATGGCTTCTCTCTCTCTCTCTCCTTGTTCCTCTCCCGCTCTCTCTTGCTCGGTGTGTCAAATGTTTAGCTATTCCTCTGCCTCCTTTACTGATAATGGTACATGTAATAAATGTTGTTTATTTGTAGCGTTGGAGGCGAGGCTTAGTAATTTGGAAACGCGGTTGCGCACCATGGGAGCTCAGTCGGTAGTTGCTAGCCAAGCCCCAGTAGCCGGTGCGGACCGACTAGAGCTAGCTACTGTTAGCCGTTCCCCGGCAGCTCCCGAGCAGCCGGGAATCCAGGACGGCTGGGTGACCGTCCGAAGGAAGCATAGCCCTAGGCCGAGGCCCATGGTTCACCACCAACCCGTTCCCGTTTCCAACAGGTTCTCCCCACTCAGCGACGCACCCGCTGAGAAACCAACTCTGATTATTGGCAGCTCCATTTTGAGAAACGTGAAGTTAGCGACACCAGCGACCATAGTTAAATGTGTTCCTGGGGCCAGAGCGGGCAACATTGAATCATATTTGAAACTGCTGGCTAAAGATAAACGTAAATACAGTAAGATTGTTATTCACGTCGGCGGTAATGACACCCGATTACGCCAATCGGAGGTAACTAAAATTAATGTTGAGTCGGTGTGTACATATGCAAAGACGATGTCGGACTCCGTAGTTTTCTCTGGGCCCCTCCCAAATCTGACCAGTGATGACATGTTTAGCCGCATGCCTTCATTCCGTCGCTGGCTGTCGAGGTGGTGTCCAGCAAACGATGTGGGCTTCGTAGATAATTGGCAGGCTTTCTGGGGAAGACCTGGTCTGATTAGGAGAGACGGCATTCATCCAACTTTGGATGGTGCAGCTCTCATATCTAGAAATCTGGCCGAGTTTATTAGTGGACCTAAACCATGACAACCCAGAGTTGAGACCAGGAGGCAGAGTTGCAGTCCTACACGCTTCCCTGCGCTTCCAGAGCAGTTACCCACCCATAATCCCATAATGACGGTGTCTGCCCCCCGGCCACTGAAATTAATAAAATCAAAAGCTAACAGAAGAGGAGTTGTAGATAATAATAAAAAAAAAATTATCACAACAGAAATAGCACCTCAAAATAAGAGAATTAAATGTGGACTCCTAAACATCAGATCTCTGTCATCTAAAGCTGTACTAGTAAATGATCTGATATCAGATTATCACATTGATTTATTTTGTCTCACTGAAACCTGGCTGGGTCATGAAGAATATGTTAGCCTAAATGAATCCACTCCGCCCAGTCATATTAATACTCACATTCCTCGAGGCACCGGCCGAGGAGGTGGAGTTGCAGCCATCTTCGACTCAAGCCTATTAATCAACCCTAAACCTAAACTAAATTATAACTCATTCGAAAGCCTTGTTCTAAGTCTTTCACATCCAACCTGGAAAACACGACAGCCAATCCTATTTGTTATAGTGTACCGCGCTCCTGGTCCTTATTCAGAGTTTTTATCTGAATTCTCAGAATTTCTATCAGGTTTAGTCCTTAAAACAAATAAAGCAATTATTGTAGGTGATTTTAATATTCAAGTGGGCGTTGAAAATGATAGCCTTAGTACTGCGTTTATCTCATTATTAGACTCGATTGGCTTCTTTCAGTGTGTACATAAACCCACTCACTGTTTTGGCCACACCCTCGACCTTGTTCTGGTATACGGCATTGAAATTGAACATCTAACAGTCTTTCCACAGAATCCTTCACTATCAGACCATTATTTAATAACTTTTGAACTCTTATTACTGGAGTACACACCAGCAGTCAAATACTGCTATAGTAGATGTCTATCTGATAGTGCTGTAGCTAAATTTAAGGAAGAAATTCCATCTGAATTTAACTCAATGCTATGTCTTAACATAACAGAGGACTCTTATGCAAACTTCAGTCCGTCCCAAATTGATCATCTTGTTGATAGTGCTGCAGGTTCACTGCGAACGACACTTGATTCTGTTGCTCCTCTTAAAAAGAAGATAATAAAACAAAAAAGGGTAGCTCCATGGTATAGCGCTGAAACCCGCAAATTAAAGCAAACATCACGAAAACTTGAAAGAAAATGGCGTTCCAACTACCTAGGAGAATCTTGTTTAGCCTGGCAAGATAGTCTTAAAATATATAACAAGGCCCTCCGTAATGCCAGAGCAGCCTACTACTCATCACTAATAGAGGAAAATAAGAACAACCCCAGGTTTCTTTTCAGCACTGTAGCCAGGCTGACAGAGAGCCACAGCTCCATTGAGTCATGTATTCCTGTAGCCCTCAGCAGTAACAACTTCATGAGCTTCTTTAATGATAAAATTTTGACTATTAGAGAGAAAA
>CM022489.1:28390516-28415240 GCA_011952105.1 Coreoperca whiteheadi
AGATCCAGATACATCTCCGGACACTGAAATACCTGCTGAAAGTAAGAAAGAAGAGACGGACGACAAAGCACAAAACTCCGGGAGAGGGAAGAAGTCAAGTTAGTGACATGCATTTATGGGATGAGAATGCATACGGATGGAGAGGAGGACAGAGGTGAAGAGAGAGAGGTGCTTCTTTGCTCTGGAAGCGCAGAGAAGCGTGTAGGACTGCAACGTCCTCTGCGTTGTCATGGTTTAGGTCCACTAATAAACTCGGCCAGATTTCTAGATATGAGAGCTGCACCATCCAAAGTTGGATGAATGCCGTCTCTCCTAATCAGACCAGGTCTTCCCCAGAAAGTCCGCCAATTATCTACGAAGCCCACATCGTTTGCTGGACACCACCTCGACAGCCAGCAACGGAATGAAGACATGCGGCTAAACATGTCATCACTGGTCAGATTTGGCAGGGGCCCAGAGAAAACTACGGAGTCCGACATTTTTCTGTTTTTATTTTTCTGTACGTCATCATTATTAATCTCTTTATCTTCAAAGCTCTGATTGGTCAATTGTTTCTTCAACTGTCTTGAATAGACACAATATCACACTTATTTGAATCACTGAACATATTGGAGATGTGGGTGATTAAACTAGGTCTTGGACCAGGCTAAAAAAGATAGAACCTACAACAATAATCTTAGACTTTCTGACGTTGTTGACTTCCATATTTGCTTAACCTTTGATTTATGTACTTGCCATATCAAATTGTGCCAGTGTAATGCTTTTTATGTATCTTTACATTTGTGTGCCTTTATAAAGGGTCTCCCTTCCCTCTCTTTTTGTGTGTCTGGGGCGTGGCACGGCTGACCTAGTTTCTGTAAATCACCTGTGACTCTGTGCAGCAAGCTGCACACCTAATCTCCATTTCTCATCAGACTCTGCATTAGATACACCCCGGGTCTTCTCTCCAGACTCCGCCAGATCGTTAGTTAACCTTCACAGTAACGTATGTTGTTACTACATGCTGGCTCTCTATCAGGGATATCCTTCCCCCATTTGTTGCCATAAATTACCCATCTTTAAGCTATTTTTCAATCCACAATCAGTGCAGAGGCCACCTCTTCAAAGTGTTCCTCCTTGGGGTATGCCATGTACATTGTCTCTGCAAGTCTCTCTAAGATTACATGTTTCATGTCCCGAGAAACCTCCATCTGAGTTCCATCCTTCATGTAAGCAAGGTCTCCTTGTCTCAGTCAGAAATTTATGTCCACTGAGAATTCTGGAATAACAAAATGAGAAGGCCAAGGATCCTGACTTGGAAGTTCTGACACATCCGTCAGGTTGCAAAGGGCATTAGTGAAACTGGGTCTTTCATATTGTAGCGCTAATTTTTCTTTATGGTAAGTCATAAAAGACTCAAGGGCATTTGATTATTTCATCCAAAATGATTCTTCTGATGTCGTCATCAATAATGACAACTCTGTTTGGCCACTTCTGATCCAAGGTCCTTGGAATAGAAATATATTAATGCAGTTAGTATGTAACATTTCAAGGAAACAAAGAATTTGCCTCTGACTTATATGCTGACAAAGGAAAAGCATCATTGAACTCTGTCAACTATGTGGGAACCAACCTGATGTTGCTTTGGTCCAATTACTAAGCACAAGATTAAGCAAGATGCTCATGACACCAAGCAACCATTGGTTTACACAGGAAAACATCGATTCAGTCAGTTTAAAGAAAGAAACCTGGACGATGAGTGAAAGAGAAAAAGGACGCAAATAGTTGAATAGTGTCTATGTCGTCTCACATTGGTTCTGGTCAAAAAGTTAAACAACTTTCTAAAGCTGTAAATGAGCAGCTAATTGTCAGGCAATAAATGCATTGCATTCTATATCCTAAAATCTCCCCTAATAACTGGAAAACAGAACTACAAGGTTCCCAAAAGGTGGATATTACAAAATTAGAAACTTTAAAAAAAAAAAAAACAATAGAAACTCCAAATATTGTTACAGTGATACAGTGTCTGGACACAATCAATCTCATCAGTCTAGGCTAAACATTGGACCAACTGAGGTTTTCCAAGGCTACAGCTTTACTACATTATTTAAACAATCACCTTTGGAATCTATTACATACAGAGAATTCTACCTCAACTGAGGAATGCAAAAAGCAACCATGGCAGTTTACCACCATATGCTACCAAATTTGGCCAGTTTTGGGAACGAAAACTGATCCGAGTTCACTGATTATGTCAGCGAGGTTCTCTTGTTCGACTCTTGTAGTATAAATACCACTGATGTATTCTCTTTGTTGATGTATACCAAAGATAAGATACTTTGAACTGTGTTTCTTTCAGGAATCGCCTCTGCGACAAAATGTACTCCATGCCCTCAAAACAGGTCAAAAACAATTTAATAGTAACTTTATTAAATCCATAAAAATAGAGATGGTATTGCTGTTCATAGTGAAACACAGAAAAGAGAAGTGATCTGAGTTTTATTTTGTTGGGGGTTTACCATGATTGAAGGAGCACCAAGTTGTGTTGGTGCAATCAATCAAAATTATAAAAGATAATAATTAACCCTTCCAGAATGAAGGGAAATGATAATCAATTAATTGATTGAGTCTCATAAAATACACTAAATTTCAATTTGGAACTAATAATGAAATTAAGAACTATAACCCAAAATTACCATTAATAGTAGGTGAAGGATTTGGACTTCAGCATAGAAGAGGTTGGCAAATGATTTACTCTTGTGAGACATTAAAGAAATGAGCATAATTACACATAAGCATTTATTTAAAAAAAGATTTTTAAAAAAAGAAAGAAAAAACATACAATGAAGACTAACTCTACATACACTAAACTACAGACAAATGTGTATGTGTGTGTCCAAGATGGCTGCTTGGACGTGAAATGGGTCTAACAAAGGGAAGTTAATTCAAAATGGCTGTGAGGCCATATAAGTTAGTGTGACTCTACTAAACTTACATTAGCTCAAGTGGTGGTGAAGCTAAGCAGTAGCTGCATGGCTAGACAAAGGGACACACGCGTTACCGGCAACACTGCTTACCACCATCTTTACATTTAGTAATACGTTACTCTAATCCGACCACTTTTTTCAGTAACGAGTAATCTAATGCGTTATTATTTCAAAACCAGTAATCAGATTAAAGTTACTTATCCAAGTCACTTTACATTAATATTTTTTCATTTTCCTTAATAAAAATATAGTTTTGCTTTCTTCTCCCATCTCGGGGAGTAAAGTCAAGTATGCGACAAGTTCCATTTTCAGCATGAGGACAGTTCACGTCACGTGTAATAATACATATCACGCAGCGACACAAACGGAAACAACAATGGAGGGAGGAGAGAGATGTGCGTTTTCTAGCTGAAAATACAGACACTATTTTGAATTTGTGTCAGCTAAAGATGGCAATGTTAAGGTTCGTTGTACTCTCTGTGCCGGTGGAGACAAAGTGTTATCTAGCTACAAAAACACTACGTCAAATCTAAAGAAACCTTTGGAGTCGCAGCACTGCACGGTTAAACTTACAGAGCAAGTCCCACCAGGTGGTGCAAAGTGGAGAGCAGAAGGTCCCCCACCATCTAAACAACAAAAGCTGGACTTCGGTAAAAACAAGTATTTATGATAAGTGAATTCAAGGAAGACTGGCATTATTTTATTTTTTATAAAAATGTATTTTTTCAAGAAATAGTTTTTAAGTTGAACTTAAAATGTTTGGCGATACATTGTTGACATTACTGTTAAAAATGCACTTCCAATAAAGCTAGTGTTGGCAAAACCAGCTGTCATTGTTATGTTGAAGCTGCAGGGGTGTTGTCAGCAGAGGCTGAATGTAACTAATAAAGTAACTTGTAATCTAATTTACTTACTTTTCAAATCAAGTAATCTGTAAAGTAACTAAATTACTTTTTAAAGGAATAATCAGTAATTAGATTACATTTTCAAAGTAACTGTGGCAACACTGCCGGTAAGGTGATGTAGGTCACAAGTGTGGCTCTGCTGAAGGCTGACTAGAGGTGTGTGATTGTGCGCCAACAAGTAACGGTGATCAGTAACCTAATAGTGCAAAGTTAAAAGGCGTTAGTTAGCATCAATTTAGCATTGTCTGCCAGATTAACCTAAAAGATTTAAAACCAAGAATAAATCTTAATCAAATCACATCAGTAACATCAAATATGCAAAGTTAACTAAAGGGTTCTGTACATAACTATGCTAGGCACCCTGTTAAGCCAATAAGCTATGCCCAGTGGTTGTTACCATTCTGTGGGGAAGAAGAGAGGTTGCTTTCAAATTCAATTCAATTCAATTTTATTTATATAGCCCAGTATCACAAATCACATTTGCCTCAAAGGGCTTCACAATCTGTAACATACGACACCCTCTGTCCTTAGACCCTCAATTCGATTAAGGAAAAACTACCCAAAAAAACCCTTTTAACAGGGGAAAAAATGATAGAAACCTCAGGAAGAGCAACAGAGGAGGGATCCCTCTCCCAGGACGGACAGACATGCAATAGATGTCGTAAGTACAGAATAGATTTATAGCATTAAAACGATAACATATACAGCCATGATGGCAAAATTGTTGTATATATATATATATTATTATGTTAGAAATGTTGAGGTGGTAAAACATAAGGGAAGATGATGGGTCCAGACGGACAACCGAGCAGCTCCAGGTGGAGCCCAACGAGCAGGACCCGAGCCACTCGTCCCCTGCACCATAGACACAGCAACACTGCCCCAGCAGGTCGCCATAGTCACAGATCCAGATACATCTCCGTACACTGAAATACCTGCAAGAAAGTGACACTAAGAAAGAAGAGACGGACGACAAAGCACAAAACTCCGGTAGAGGGAAGAAGTCAAGTTAGTGACATGCATTTATGGGATGAGAATGCATACGGATGGAGAGGAGAACAGAGGTGAAGAGAGAGAGGTGCATCATGGGAAGTCCCCCGACAGTCTAGGCCTATAGCAGCATAACTAAGGGATGGTTCAGGACTCTCCTGAGCCAGCCCTAACTATAAGCTTTATCAAAGAGAAAAGTCTTTAGCCTATTCTTAAATGTGGAGATGGTGTCTGCCTCCCGAACCCGAACTGGGATCTGATTCCACAGAAGAGGAGCTTGATAGCTAAAGGCTCTGGCTCCCATTCTACTTTTGGAGACTCTAGGAACCACAAGAAACCCTGCATTCTGAGAGCGCAGTGTTCTAGTGGGGTAATAAGGCACTATGAGCTCTGTAAGATACGACGGTGCCTGACCATTAAGAGCTTTATAGGTGAGGAGAAGGATTTTAATTTATATTCTGGATTTCACAGGGAGCCAGTGCAGAGAAGATAATATTGGAGAAATATGATCTCTTTTCCTAGTTCCTGTCAGTACACGTGCTGCAGCGTTCTGAATCAACTGGAGAATCTTAAGGGACTTTTTCGGGCTGCCTGATAATATGGAATTGCAGTAATCCAGCCTTGAAGTAACAAATGCATGGATTAATTTTTCTGCATCATTTCGAGACAGGAAGTGCCTGATTTTTGCAATGTTACGTAGGTGAAAAAAGGCAGTCCGTGAGGTTTGCTTCATGTGGGAGTTGAAGGATAGATCCTGATCAAAGATAACTCCTAGGTTCCTCACAGAGGTGCTGGAGGCCAGGGCAGTGCCCTCTAGAGCAATTAGATCTGCCGACAGCGAGTCTCAGAGGCGTTCGGGGCCAAGTACAATAACTTCAGTTTTGTCCGAGTTTGACATCCTGGTTTTTATGTCCTTAAGGCATGATTGAAGTTTAACTAACTGATCAGTTTCATCCGGCTTAATGGAAAAATTTAACTGGGGGTGTCAGTAGGAGGTGTAGCCCACTGACTATGACCAGCTACCTGGCTGTTGGTAGTGGAGACCGTGGTGGTGGACTAGCCGCTGGGATGTTCGCTGAAGGGGGAGAAGCCCACCAACCTGCTGCCGAGCTGTTTGCAGCAGAAGGGGGATCAACTGTGGCCTCTGAAATATGGCCAGTGGACCAAAAACCTTGACCAACTGGCTGACTCCCTTCACCTAGAGGTGCAATTGGCCGTTATGTTAGTTTCACCCACATGCTTAATAAAAGATTAATGGAAACAACTGTAACAGGCTTACCACCAAGAAATGGGATTCAGGGGGCTGGTGCAAGGGGGGTGTAATATTTCCTTTTGGTTGGGGCATGAGGTGAAGCAGTTCTTCCCTGCTCCTCTTCCTCCTTCTCTTCACTGCTGCTTACTATTCTTTTATAGCCTCTAACATTGATTATATAGGGATGTCAGTTTGTCATTGCAGTGCATTGTAAGGCCCTCTAGCTTGTGGCCTAATTGTTTGCCCAGGTGTATTGTAACTTTTGATGCAGTAATTCAAATGCATTGAAGGAAATTATTGACTCTCTTCATGTACTCTGGCCTGTTATCCTAATCTTCAGTATTTTGCATCAGAGGTAATTGTAGCCTCTAGCAGCTTTTCACAGGCAATCTCATACATGTCTGTCAACACAAATGCAGATTAGGCTCCTTGTTATGTTACTTGTGCAATAAGTGTGTAATTGTGTAATTTGAGAATGAAGCATTACTATACCATGTGAATACATCACAAGGACTCTGAATCGAGTCCAGTCAGCATCTGGAATCACCCTATCTTTAGTTGCCCTACGCAGCTTTGCAAGAGATACAAAAGGGGGCCAGAAACTTTTGGTCTCCTAACTTTGGTCTCCAATTAGAGTGGAAAATTCACCCTCCTTTAAATTGACAAACCCTACGACATGATACATTCAATAAAGAAGAAGAAATGTAGGTCGTCAGCTATAGAACAACAACATCACATTTTTAAAACAAAACCTTAAATGGGGCACCAATTATGATCAGCAACGAATCACATAACGCTAACACAAAACGCATTCACAAATCAGGTGGAAATCCTGCATAACTAATTGGTAATCAATGGCATAAGTAACGAGCCAGAACAATATCTAAAAATTACACTTAATCTCATCTCAAAATAGTAACAAGTCGACTGTGGCCCAATGTAGCAGAGTAAGAGTAGCGTTTCTAAAAAATTTTCAAAACTTTACTCAAGTAAGTGTAACAGAGTAAATGCAACTCATTACTACCCACCTCTTAGACGCACACACTCACTCTCTCAACCCCTGTCGCTTTTGCATATCTTGCAATTAACACACCTTTTCAATGTATTAAGTGTGAAATGCTGCTACACCTTGGATGACTTGGGTCATACTGATTTCTCTGCCTCCGCCGTGCATTTCAGAACAACGTTACGGGTCCCTGGACTTTCCGCTACCTCGGCTCTGTTTTTATTGTTGTGTCGCTTCGTGCTCAACCGCTTTTTTTAATATTAAACTTATTGAGAGGTGTAATAATTGTGTGACACAACAAATTGATAATGAAATTTGTTGCCAACCCTTTTAATAATCAAATGTTATCGATTTTTATCGATTCGTTGTTGCAGCCCTACTACAAGTAAAGGGTTAGTTCCCTTAAAAATGAAAATGACCGATGGTTTGGCTAGATAAGACCTTTGTCTGGCATCGTGCAGAGCCTCTGAAGCCCTTCCTTTGAAACTGAATTGATTTGGACCTTCAACATTTTGATTGCCATGAAAGTCAATGGTGTGGAGAAAAATCCTGGAATGTTTTACATGAACACCTTGGATGAGATGGGGGGTAAGTAAAATATCATGAAATTTTCATTTTGAGTGAACTGATCCTTTAAGCCTAATGTAAATGCAACAAAGGCCAGATTTACGAAGGCCATCATCAACTTTAATGCACTTTAAACACTGTTTACAACAACTGTTACAGAAGAAACACACCCAGGCTATATGAACTGAGGGGATATGTGTAGAATGGCTCAACAGCACGGAACTGATAGTACAACAAGTGCACATTACCTTCAAGCAAGATGATATTCTGAACCAAGGCAATGTTATTACCTTTTTTAATACAGGTTTGCCCCTCTGTAATTTTAACACAAAATTGATCCTTATGCAACTCTTTAAGCTCCTGTATTCCTCCTTGAACACACTGTGGTAAGGGACCACAAACATACGCTTTATTTAATACAGTTCCAGCTTTCACATGGCCATCATGGACTCTTCTGTTATTGGTACACTCAGACAAGCGACGGAAAACCTGGGCAACTGGGAAATTTGGCTCCCTCACCATGCGCTTCACCTCACCAAGAAAATTCTCAAAAGGGAACCCAGACTTCACATCAATATATCCATGTCTCTTAACATCATCGCTCAAATGAACAAGGCCATGCAAATTGTACACCAGAAAGCCCTCACAATTTTTTTATTTTTTTATTTGTTTTTTTGGTCAACAACCAAAATTCCATTTGAAATCATTTTACACAGGAAAGCACAAGACATACAGGTACATACATAAACTTGGGTATATACATGCACACACACATAACCATAAAAAATAAAAAATAAATCAAGATGTTTACACTCTTATTGACCAAAGGTGTAGGCTGAAGCTAAAGCTTATTATGCCTACCCTTAACTCCACACAAGCAGCACTAATTGACATTCATTTAATATGACACATTTAAGATATTCTCAATGTGTATTTGGAAGAACATGCATTATTATTATTATGAGTTTGAGCTCTTGTGAATAGAATCGATGTCTATGGATATATTTTGTGGATCCACTATTGTATTTGCTAAATTATAACCAATTTTGACAAAATAATCATTAAATCATTTACAATGTCATCAATATTATTTATAATTCCATTATCTTTAACAAAATGATTTGGATACTCACCGTTATATTTTCTTTTATGTATTACATTATTTAGCACTTTCCATGTTCCTTGTATATTTTGTTTTATGTTCAATCAATAATTTTGTATAGTAATCTTTTTTACTGTTTCTAATTATATTTATTTATTCTTATATTCTTTATATTTATTTTCAGCATCTGTTGTTCTAGATTTCAAAAATGTTCTATACAACATATTTTTCTTCTTACATGCTTTTATAATGCCTTTAGTAAACCAAGGTTTCTGAATTTTATGATTGATTTTGACTGTTTTAAGTGGACGGCATTTATCGTAAATTTTTAATATATTTTCCAGGAAAATATCATTAGCCTCATTTGGGTTTTCATAACCATAGACCTCAATTCAATTCAATTCAATTCAATTTTAATTGTCTTACCTCATCCCCATTTGCCTGCTCAGTTCCTCTTTAAATACTTCTATTGCTTCTGGTGTTCTGCGTCTCACAATTCTGGACCTGGAATTTACTTTAAATACATTTTGGAAAACTGCAAATACAGGTAGATGGTCACTAATATCGGTTATTAAAAGCCCTGCGTCTAATTGATCCATTTCATTAATAAAAATATTATTTATTAATGTTGCTGATGATGTTGTTATCCTACTTGGTTTTACTATTACTGGAAATAATGTAATATTATAGAAGGTGTTAATAAAATCAGTGTTCTCCCGGATTAAGCAGGTTAACATCAAAGTCCCCACAGACAATATAGGTCTTGATTCCTGTGGTGAACCTATACGTACAAATAACAGTTAAATGTTTTCGTTTTTCAATTTTAACTTCAACAGTCACACATTCTAAGACATTATCAATTGTTGTTATCAATTGACATATTATTTACTAGATTGCATTGTAAATTAGAATCCACAGAAATAGCAACTCCACCTCCTTTTTTGTCCTCCCTATTCATTACAAACAGTTCATATCCATCTAGCTCTATATCTGATACCTTATCCTTATCTAGCCATGTTTCAGAAACAGCCACTATACTAAACTTTGCAAAACTGTTTAAATAGTCTTTAATTTTAGCAATATTTTTCCAGAGACTTCTACTATAAGGATTGTTTCATATTGACTTTACTATTAAATTGTTCTTCTGTATAATACTGATAATTTGGTTCATTATAATACTTTTTGGGTCTGATGAGTTTAAAATTATTAAAATTATGCAAGTCAAATAATTTATCGGATGTGTCAGATAAATCTATGTCATCAGCTTCATGAATGCCTAAATTTATATCATTTTCAGGGTTTGTATAACTCATTGCTGATATTCAAACTAAATCCTTCCCCTTCGCCACAATCAGAATAATGAACACAAGAAAAATAGATAAATAAAATGTCTACAAGCCAAAAATTTACAATAAAAAACAAAACCAAGTAAATAAACATTATACTAATTGATATCCAATACATTTGAACTATAGGTTGAGAGTTGATCCTTGGTCTTTAGGTCATTAAACAGACTATTTTTAACGAAAATCTTATATCCAGGTTTACAGGTCTTTCTTTGAACACAAAAAGCATTCTTATTAGAGGAAATCAACTTAACATTAATTAAAGTACTCCTTAGTATAACGAAATTTGTTAAGCAATGTCCTCACAATATTAATTTGACCTTTTCCAAATCGATGATTTCCCTTACCGAGATCACTCTTGCTTCTTCTGGCATTCCATTTAATCGAATCATCACACGACCATTTCTGCTCCACGGTACTTATATCTTGTTTTGCTTCCGTAAACTCCGCGCTTGTCTCGCAATATCAGCATTCTTTTTGGTAACGTGTTCATTGATGTACACCCCAGTCCCTTTAAGCTTTCTGGGCTTGGCGCAGTAGTTCAACTTTGTTTTTTCTGCCCACAAAACAAACTATTATTGCTGGTTTGGCAGTGCAGTTCTTTATAGGAAGTGCGTGACAGGCAGCTATATCCTCCGTTTTAACGCTGATACTCTTACTTGGGAGGTATGTTATAACCTGCCGCTCGTGTGTTTGTAGCTCCTCCGCCAGTGTGTTCTCGCCCTCATTAATTTCCCCGGTACTAGCGGCAGTAGCTCTAGCATAAGTTTGATATTTCGTTTCCATAAAGTCTGCCAAAATGTTCAACAAATGACACAAGTTGTGTCTTTGCACAGTCGCATATCCCTACATCCACCTCAGGATTAGCCATCATAAAAATAGCAACCGACAGCAGCATAAAGTTGTGGTAGACTGGAGAAGCCAGAACATATACAAGAACAACAGGGCATGTATACAACAAGAACTGCCATAGCTCCATAGCCTTCCATCTCCCTCTTTCCTCAAAAGCTCTAGGCTTTCTAGCAAACTTGCAAAGGATGTAATTCTTCATTTCCTGTAGGTTTGGCGATAGTGCTTTATCCAGCTGACCGGACAAGCAAGTTGGCAAAGGCCCACTACCACAGGTCAAACAACCGACATACAACTCCCAGACACATCAAATGCATGTAATCATAAGGAAAATCAAGTACCATGTCGATACCAAGCCTAGTCAGACAAGATGTTGCTACATGATGATCTTCATCCAACATTTGCCTAAAACTTGCATCTGTTCTTAAGGCGGAGTCAGTCTGTGGAAAAGTCATGCGATTTCTTATACATACACCCGGCTGTACACATTTATCACATGCTGAATAGCCTGAATGAATCTTTATGCCTTTAACAAAAGCCCGGGCTGGAGCGTCACACACAACAGAACAGACTTGCAGAAAAAACAGCTTTTCTTTCAACCAAAATAAAGACTGAAGACTACTCAACTCACTCAACAGGTTCCTCAAGTACTCAGTGAGTGATTAGTGTTTGCAATCCCCTCCACAAATATCATTAAATATCAAAAATATCAACAAATATATTTACCTACTTCCTTCAATAAACCTAGAATGGGGCACAGCTGCTGGTTATTACTCTTAAACAATGGGAGCCTGTCAAAGTTTAACTGCAGGCAATGCTTGCTAGGGAGTTTCATCCACACATTTTCAAGAAGGCCTGTTATAGCATTCAACACACCAAAGTAAAAAAAGGCACCTCTTGGTACAGGTAGGATTTTGTAGTCAGTGACTGGCAAATTGGGGTGGTGAAAATGTAGGAAAGACCACAAGGCAGTAAGTGCAACCATGGTGAACTTACACTCCAAAGCCCAATTGACTAAATCATCAGCAAGGTCAGGTCTATGCTCAGAAGGGCCTTTTCTATCATCATAGCAGCAAATTAGACACTGATTTAACTGCCTTGCGTCTCAGATTAGATTTAAAAGAATGTATTTGATCAGCCATTCTTACCATAGAACAGTGTTTATTTTGCTGGAACAGCAAAAGCAAGATTACCTGAGGAAAAAAAGATATTGTCTTTGGTTTAGTCCATTTAAAAAGTAAATTAATTTGAACTATATAGAAAATAATTTGAATCAAGACTTTGTTTCATTATTGGATGAATCAACATTTGTGAATAAATTTAAGTTTGCGTGAACCGGAAGTTGCAACCAAATTTATTTCAGCGTTGCGACATATTTCTGTAAAACAGAATATTGAATAGAGGCTGGGTTTTTGCTTTAGTGTACCCGGCCGTCATTCATTCGCATAGGCAGGGGCGTAGCCATCTTTTCAGAAGTGAGGGGGACAGAAATGTTAAGTGTAATGTCTGTCATTTGTCTAATTGACAGATTTAATTTCTCATCTCCTGGTTTTTAATAATATATATAATATTTTCCCCCCAGGTATTTTATGCAATGTTTATGATAAGATAACTGAACAAGGCAGAAAATATATTGTACCTATCTGCATTAAAATTGCTGATAGGTAAGAAGTTTTCTGCTTATCAAGGCTGTTATCTATGTGAATATAGTTTTTTTTTTTTTGGGAATTTATTCCTGTGATCAAAGCTGAAATTTCAGCATCATTACTTTTGTCTTCAGTGTCAAATAATTCTTTAGAAATCATTCTAATAAGATGATTTGATGCCCAACAAACATTTATGATTATTATCAGTGTTGAAAACAGTTGTGCTGCTTCATTTTTGTGGAAACCATGATACTCTTCAAACATTTGTGGTAAGATTAAAAATGGACATCAACACTTTTATTCATCAATCATGCATTAAATTGAAGTGGCATTTATAATATTACAAAGATTTATATTTAATCAATGCAAATGATGCTGTTCATTGAACTTTCTATTCATTAAAGAACCCCAAAAATGAAATGAAATGAAATGAATCAAATGATTCATGGTTTCCACAACATTTTTAAGCAGCACAACTGTTTTCAACAATAATTATAATGATAAATGTTTGTTGATCATCAAATCCTCATATGAGAATGATTTGTGAAGGATAATGTGACACTGAAGACTGGAGTAATGATAAATTCAGCTTTGATCACAAGAATAAATTACACTTTACAATACATTCACATACAAAACAGCTGTTTTAATGAATTATATTTAGCATTTTTAACAGTTTTATCTGTATTTTTTATTAAATAAATGCAGCTTTGGTGAGCATAAGATACTAAACATTAAAAAGGCTGTCAGTGAGCACTGCATCATACATATACTTTGTCAATAAATACCTTGAGATGGCTTAAAAAACACAAACCACATATTATCGCAATTGTGCGTTTATCAGTCATAACGATTCTTTTTCTTCAGCTGCTGCTACAGCACTGAATGCGTTTGGAACGTGACAGGGCATTACTTCTACGAATCCGTTTTGGATTTTCTGTGAGGGAGCGCCCTCCGACTTCGAGTATGAATTAGTGTTTCACGAGAGAGTTAGCGCTCCATAGTGTTCAGATCGCCTCATTTTTGGATAAGAATGAGATGACAGGTCATGCATCAATTATTTTGTGTCTTTGATTTTAAATCTAGATTTATTTACCTTAGTTTCTACGTAAATACAATGTTGGCCAGTAGAGCGATGCGAGTAAACCTCCTCTTCTGCTCGGTGTGGTGAGACCCTGTAAAAGTGCGGGGGACTAATATATGTTTTAATAAACATGCGGGGGTCCCCGTGTAATCTACAAGGGCAGCGGCAAAATACGCTGTTCATGCTCAGCTGACGCCTGTGATGTGAAACACGAGGATAAAAAATACCTAGAATCGTGGTCATTTAGGAATCTTTTAACGATTAATTTTGCAGCTCTACTACATAGCGAGTGCGACAAATTCTTTGCCAAGCTGCAATGAAACCATGAGCTAACAGCTCAGCTAGTCAATGTTAGCTACCTGCTATATAGTGCTAATGTTAGCTAGCTTCGTTCGCGCCTTGAGTAGGCGCCACTTTAATATTATCCCCAACTTGCACTGACGTTACTTAGACATGATAGTGAATTTACTGTTGTTGTCCTTATAAATAATTATTAATTGAATTTGAATTCCTTTGTTTCATCTGAGGAAGCACATGTCAAAGGATACATGAACAAAGTTTAAACGGCTCGATTATAATCAACATTTAATCAGGTGTGTATTCCTGAAAGCAGGTTATGTGACAAACCCGGGTAAGTTTAAGGGTAAGTTAGCTGATAACCTCAACTTTCGGTTTCAAAAACTGAAGTAACTTTCAGGGTATGTAAGTAACCATAGCAACTTTTGAAACCTCACATATCAAATGTGACAAACAGAGGGTCACCGCTTACCACAGAATAGATTCTGTGCATTGCTCTTCATTTTTTTGCGTTCTTCATTAGTAGATAAAACAAGTTGCAATAAAGCTAAGTTTAGCTTTTAAAATGTGGAACGGGAATTTGATAATTGTTTAAACACGCTGTTACTTGCAAAAGCACTTACTTCTTTGTAAAAGCGCTTTGAGTAGTCAGAAAGACTAGAAAGGTGCTATACAAGTACTGTCCATTTACCATAAAGTTATATATAAAGATCTAAAGATTTCTAAAGTTAAAGTGCTCAGAAATACTGGAATTTGAACCTATATAATTCACAGTTGACAACTGGACAAACTCCATCTCCTGAGGAATAATAACATGTACTTTTAACTGAATTTACGACATATTTTCACAGAAAGTGTAGCCACGTTTCTTCAAGTCTATTTTCTTCTGTTTTACATGCGTAACTACAGCGATTGTGTGTGTGGTCTGAGTGCTGCCAAAACGCAAAAAATGGGGGTAGACTGTGATGAAGTGCCCCAAGGAATGCCATCAACCACTGGTCGCCCTTTATTAAGGGACAGAGCTAGTGGGTGCCCCCCCCCCCTACCCCAGCAGTTAGACAGGCCTCAGCTTTCTTTCTATTAGCTACATGACAGAAAAAATTTGCTAAAAATGACTTAATATGCCTACATAGCTCGAGTAATTATTTTATTTCAATATTACCTTTTTGGAGAATGTTTTTGTGATTCATTTTGACTTGGGAAAGAGTTCTTCTGGCTCCAGAAGGATTCCATCTTATAAAACAAGAAGCCAATATAGTACAAAGTCAATATATAATTTTATATATACCCTAAATAAACTGGTGGCAGGGGAAAAAGTAATGCTTGAATAGTTGAACAACCTATTCAAAAGGATTTTTAATTGTACACTATATTAAAAAGTGAGCGTGTTGAAGATTTAAATTTGGGAGAGAGTTATGATATTTTTAAACTCACAGATTTACTCTGTCGGTAATTTTTTGTCAAGCCAACTCTCTTTCTTTCGCTGATGCAGTTGTATTACTTATTATCATGATAATGGACTTGAATTCCTCATAAGCCAGCATTAAAACCTCCAACTCTGCTTCTGTGAAGTATGCTGCCTGATTTTTTCACCTTGAGTTTCCATTGTGACTCATGAATTCAGCGATCCATTGGAAGTGTCTTTATGTTTTTAGCATTCGCGAACATTAACTCTCGGTTACCAATAGGAGGTTTCCCCTCAGGGATTAAAAAAGTATTTCTGATTCTGATTCTGACTGAAATAACTCTTTTCAGGTGTTTTGGAACGTGTACTTAATCAGAGTAAGCAGGTTTTGAGTTAATCAACCAAGAATTCAGCGTTTACCAGATGGTAAGTTGCTTTCTGGAATACACCCCAGCAACAGTTTGAAATATGTAGGTAATATATGCTTTGTGTAAAAATGTTGATGCTTTTAAGGAAATGGAACACAAGACTTACCTCAAGTTCACCGTAATGGCGCAGGATCGAAAAGGGATGATTCTAAATCAGGCGTTGGGTTTTATACTTTTAGATTGAAATAATTTGCCTTGTTGTGATTAAGATGTTTATGAAGTTATTAAAATAGTTAAACAGCTCCTTAAAGTAGTGATTGATAAATTGCTGATGCTATGACAATTGTGCTTGTGTGTGTGCTCAAAGAAACAGATTATGCTGAAAACGTCCTTGGGCTGACAGAGTGGAAGTTTCACAGCTTCAGTGATAAGAAAGAAACTTTTGAGGGAGCAAAACATCAGCTATCAGACAAGATAGTCACATCTAGGGGAAAGGTTAGCATGGGATGGGGCAATGTGGGTTTGTCTTCTTTTTAGGAGCTGTCCTCTGGTTGGATGACGATGATGCCACCACGCGGGAAAGGCTAAGTCTAAATCCATGGCCCATCCCCCAACTGTTTTTTGGACAAATCAGATAGTAGCACATTCTCATTTAAAATACTGTGTAATCCTAAAGACAGGTTGTCTCTCTTGGGGTGGGGGGTTGCATCTAACGGCTTTGCGGACTGCGGCTTCCTGAACTGAGAGAGAGCCATCTACATGCTTATTTTTGATCTTCTAATTTTAATAAACCATTTAAATTAAGCATTAATTTTCAGTTCGTTTTCTGTCTTGCAAAATAAGGAACATGCTTACAATACTCACCCAAAGTTGTGTGTGCACACGTCACTCCAGTGATGTTGAGCTGTTTACGTGACGCTTGCTGCACTAACCGTTAAAATCAGCTTCACTACTGATAAAAAAGGTCTGAGCCAAGTGTCCAGAGTTTAATAACACCGGTTAATGCTGATAAAAATTTAAATTGGCCAGTAAAATGAATTTTAGACTCAATATTGACAGTAAGACGTTGTACATGTGGCTACCAATCCTGTAAACACAGATTATAGTTTAACATCACATTTTAAAAGTTATGTTGGCTGGTAGAAAAATATTTTGGCCAGCATTTTGTTTCTGTTACCCATCATCGCTAAACAAGCCAAAAGTTAACAAAGTTTTATGCGGTAGGATGCCTGTCTGCAGGTGGCAAAATGAATTGGCCCAATTGTGGTTGCCACGACTCAGCCGATGCTGCAACTCAGCCGACAGCACCGCAGGTTTTTCGAAAGCGGCCCGATCCTAATTGCTAATGGGGATGAATGAACTCATCTGTTAAGTCCCAACAATATGCTAATGCTTATAAAAAAAATAGATATTGATACAGACTGTGTGAATATTTTATTAGAAAGAGCTCCCTCACACAGCTCATTAAACTTTTATCAACTTATCGGCAAGATAAGAAAGGATAAAGTGATGCAGGCCGTCCAACATCTAAATGTCAGCATAAGTCCTGGTCTGGCTGGTCTTCCCTCTGAGTTCTACCAGTTATACTTCAACAATTTACACTTTTCAGTGGCTATCAACGGATGAGTTCATTCATGTGGGTAATTTTAGCTCTGAAAAAACATTGAGTTGGTGTTAGGGCTTGCTCTTCGCCAACATGAACAGACCGTGATATCAAACAGTGTCACAGTGACACTACTTGGGTGTGGAACAGTTGGCTATACTACAAATGATTCCTATGAGACCCTCATAAAAGCAGCTCTTAAAACAGTAGCAAATGTGCCATTCAACATAAACCTGCTCGTGCCTGAACTTATAAAGCAAGAGGTGCTACACAAACCTATGCATAAGCAGAGAGAGAAACACAAAACAAGTGTTATTCCAGGTTCCAATAGTTACAGTTAAATATGCAAAAATAATCTTCCCCAACCCCTTCTTTGAGAGAAATAACTCCTGTCTCTAGTTATGTAATAGGAAAATTATCAAGTTAACATTGCAGAGTCCACTGTAAGTCATTTTAATCCATCTATGCATAGAGGTGTACTCCTGCCATGGCTTTCTGGGGGGCAGGCCCACATGAATGGGTAATAACAGATATAGGAGGGAGGGCTTTGAAACAAGACAGAAATGATAACCATACCTCCTCAGGTCCCTTAGCCTTAGGCACAGCTCTTTCCCTACCGTGCCCAGCAGGTGGATTTATGCCAAAGTATGAGACCATAGAGCATTTAGCAGACAGGCAGCCATGTGAAATCTCCATACATGAGAATTTAGAATCTACCTGAGCAGAAGGTTACTGGTCGGCATTATAAGTGGCTTTATGGGAAATCCACCTGGAAAGAGGAAGACCAGTGATCACCACCCCACTGCTGGGGGTATATCCTGAAGGTCATTCTCCAATAACCTCAATTAGGACCCTATTTTGTACTTTGTAGCTCTCCAAAAATAGCAGTGCAAATAAACATCTTAATGCAAAATCCACACAAAAAAAGACTTTGAGAATTTAGTGCACCAAAATCAAAATAAACTTAGACAGATGCAAACCCACAAGAAGAAGTGTCACACTAAATGAGACCCCAGTTACAGATAAGTATAGCACAATCTATGCAGAACCTGAAATATATGTCTTCCCTATGCTGTGTGTGAAAACACCTTCTCCCCCATGAAATGGGAGTCAGTCTCTGCATTAGACTCCCAACCAAAACATGAACTTCCTAAAGAGCAGTTACCTTTTAAAATGTCAGTCTCTTAACGAATCCTCTACCCCAAAACAACAAACTCCCCTTTTTTTTCTAGAAAACTGGGAACAAAGAAAAATGCCAAATGCAAGAGTCACCCATCAAAAATAATATATCCAGATAGGTTTTGAGGGGTTTTTGTAGAACACTCTACACCTCATGGGGCTTTCTCCTAAAAGCCCCAATTGCGGTATTTCCAACATAGGACATGCAGAGGCTTGAAAATAGTTAAAGTATAAACAAAACGATAAAGTGCTATAAGGGGTTAAATTAGACTAATGGGAAACAGGTACCCCTATAACTCTTATTTTCTTATTGATTTCTTTTGTTTGCCTTTTAATCATTCATTTGATTCCATTCCAGCTCAAAAGTGCTATTCCATGTACAGACCACTAGGAGGCGCCAATTGCGCAGTTGTGCAGTGAACAACAGCTCAGCACATGTGCTTCTCTATTCTTTTATCACAGGTTAGTAAACACAAAACATCAACTGTACATGGCAGAGTTTAAGAGTTTGAAGGTGTCACTAATGATGTAATTGCATGTGGTGAGAAGAGAAAGAGATATTGGTGTATTAAGTAAAATGTGTTGTATGCTAGCTTTCTAATGCTAACAGTCTTGTATAGTGGGGAATAGCAGATGGGATAAGCCAACCCAAACCATCCAATGGTGTATGGAACCTCTTGAGTACCAAATTTACTGGGCATATTTGTGGTTTATTACCAAATACTAGAAAGGCTATTGTAACACTATATACTAAATACATGGCGGCTATATTTTAGTCCATAAGGTAGAAAAGTGCCATTAAAAGAGCACTTATTTTCTTTAGGGGAATGGCGTCCTGTACTGGTGGTAACAGCAAACTAAGAGATTTGCATTGGCTAGTCTGAGGTTGAGTGCTTCTGTTGAATAGGCTAAGGACACATTGCAGGCCTGTGGGATCAGAGGTGGAGTTCAGTCAAAATGGGACAGTGCCTAGTTGAGATCTAGCTGTGGAAAATGCTATACAGTTGCTTACTCCTGTCTACTGGGCTGTATATGTCATCCAGTTCATCCAATAGTTTTTTATCTGCACAACCCGTTTCTAGTGCTAATTTTCCATCTATTGTCGAATTTGTAAAATACTTAACAATGGTGGTTGGTTGTTGATTAGGGGTGGTTGTCTCATTTGTATTTAGCTCTGTACTGAAATACTCTACAATTACGATGCCTCTAAATGACTGGGATGGTTTTTCTTCACTGGGTTTGAGACGGTCTGCTAATCATTACTAGCCCCCTTCGAAGCCCAGACTTCCCCCAATCACTGGCGGATCGGTAATTTAAGAGCCTTCAGTCTGATCTGCACCTTCAGGCAACCCAAATACCTTCTTACAGTGTGACAGATGGATCCAAGTGGTGTTATTAACTTTGCTTATTTCTTTTATTCATCCATGCTGACATGCCATCCAAAGAGACAGTTATGGGTACCAAACTTTCTTTGCGAACCGTGTGGGTGAAATCCAAAAAACTGCACCGGTCACAGATTGGTGGTTGATTCCTGGTGACCTAAACATTGCTGACATAATCACCAGAGGCAGTACGGCTAAAGACCTGAAGGAAGGATCAATATGGCAAGATGGACTGGATTTCCTGAAACTGCCAAGGGATGAGTGGCCTATAAAATCACCTAGAGAAGTCGCAGCTTAGACCAAAGATGATGTGAACCAACTCCAAAGGCAATCTTTTGCAGCAGCTGTCTCCAGAAGCCAGACGAAACAATCCAAGGACAAACAAACACCACAGCCAGTTGATCAGAAAAACAAGGACCCTGTAAGTAAACAAAGAAGAGCTCTTTCCTTTCCAGTCTACAAAAGCTTGTGGATGTTGTTGCATGGACCTGGCGGGCTGCTACAAACTAGATAGAGAAAAAGGAAGGAAAAGTTGCAAAATGCTTACCTGTGCTTACAGCTGCTGAGCGTCAAAATGCCCTCAAAGACATTTCTTTTCAGCTCTAAAAGGTGCAATATTTGCAGAGACATCCCTAAATCGACTCGTTGTGTATCGGGACAGCAATGGCCTGTTGGTATGTGGAGTCAGGTTCCAAATGTTTACTGAAGGACAAGCTGCTGTACCAATACTGCCTTTCGAATCCTGGATTTCCACTTTGCTTTCCAGAGAGGCCCACAATGTAAACAACGAAGGAATTTCTGGAACTCTTCCCAAAATGAGGAGAAAAGTGGGGGTAATTAAGGGCCGAAGACTTGCAAAACGCATTGTTGACAGCTGTGTTACCTGTATCTTCACTTGCAGTGAGTTCCAAACTTTTCTGTTCATGGCAGCAAACTTGGTAAATGAAAGACCAATACATGCCTGGATACAAAGCACAGAAGACTGTGTCAGCCCAAACTGTCTCTTGCTGGGACGAGCCAGCCCAAATGGTGATCCTGCAACCTTTAACTATGAAAACTACACCTACAAAAGGCTCCAAACTATTCAGGCAGAAGTCAACGAGTTCTGGAAGAAATGGTCGCAAGTGGCAGGCCCCAATCTATTCATACGGAGCAAGTGGCACACAAAAGTCAAGTCAAGTCAAGTCAAGTCTGCTTTATTGTCAATTCTTCCACATGTACATACATACATACAGAGAATTGAAATTGCGTTACTCTCAGACCCCCGGTGCATACAGATAACATTGACAGTAGAGCCTAAAATCTAGATCAAATATAAAATATAAGCTAAAACTATACAATAAGGGAATATATTAAAAAAAATAAGGTTGACTAAAAGCAGCGCAAGGCACATGGCAGATAAAGTGCAAACCAGTGAACAAAAAGTGCAGATAAAAAGATTTTAAGTGCATATAAAAATAGCTTATACAGTCTGATTAAAGTGACAAAAGGGCTTCTTTTAATTTAACTGACTGATGAGGTGGTAGAATGACGTCAGTTCCAAAGTGACTGGTGCATAACATCATATGTTAGTGGAAGGACCGGTGGATGTGGGATCTGGGGGGGGGTTCATGGTTCAGTGGTGCCTGGGGCTGAACAGGGACGGGGGGGCAAGGTCGGGAGCGAGTTCAGCTTCCTGACAGCCTGATGGATGAAGCTGTCCTTCAGTCTGCTGGTCCTGGCCTGGAGACTCCGCAGTCTCCTCCCTGATGGCAGCAGACTGAAGAAGCTGTGTGACGGGTGTGTGGGATCACCTGCAATGCATAGGGCTTTGCGAGTGAGACGGGTTCCATAAATGTCCTGGAGGGAGGGGAGAGAGACACCAATGATCTTCTCAGCTGCTCTCACTATGCGTTGCAGAGTCTTCCGGCAGGACGCGTTGCAGGCGCCATACCACACAGTGATACAGCTAGTCAGAATGCTCTCGATGGTGCCTCTGTAGAAGGTGTACATGATGGGGGGTGGGGCTCTGGCTCTCCTCAGTTTGCGGAGGAAGTAGAGACGCTGCTGTGATTTCTTGGCCAGTGCTGCAGTGTTGTCGGTCCAGGAGAGGTCCTCTGTGATGTGCACGCCCAGGAACTTGGTGCTGCTCACTCTCTCCACAGTCGCACCGTTGATGGTCAGAGGAACATGCTGAGTGTGCGCTCTCCTAAAGTCAACAACAATCTCCTTCGTCCTCTCCACGTTCAGAGAGAGATTGTTGTCACTGCACCACCCGGCCAGGCGGCTCACCTCGCTCCTGTAGTTTGTCTCATCTCTGTTGCTAATGAGACCCACCACAGTCGTGTCATCCGCAAACTTAATGAAGAGGTTGGAGTTGAGTGACGGTGTGCAGTCGTGTGTCAGCAGAGTGAAGAGGAGGGGGCTCAGCACACATCCTTGGGGGGCCCCAGTGTTCAGTGTGATGATGCTGGATGTGTTGCTGCCGACACGTACTGCCTGAGGTCTTCCAGTCAGAAAGTCCAACAGCCAGTTGCACAGCGAAGCGTTAAGCCCCAGCTCGACCAGTTTGTGAATGAGCTGTTGAGGGATGATTGTGTTGAATGCTGAACTGAAGTCTATGAACAGCATTCTGACGTATGAGTCTTTCTTCTCTAGATGTGTGAGTGCTGAGTGGAGGGTAGTTGAGATGGCGTCATCGGTCGACCGGTTGGACCGATATGCAAACTGGAATGGGTCCAGGGAGGGGGGGAGGGCAGACTTGATGTGGTGCATGACTAGCCGTTCGAAGCACTTCATGAGGATGGGAGTAAGTGCAACAGGACGGTAGTCATTGAAGCAGGACGGAGATGGCTTCTTCGGGACTGGAATGATGGTGGTGGCTTTGAAGCATGTGGGAACAACAGCCTGACTAAGTGAGATGTTGAAAATGTCTGTGAAGACCTCAGTGAGTTCTGCTGCACAGTCTCTCAGTACACGCCCAGGAATGTTGTCGGGACCCGGAGCTTTGCGTGCATTGATCCTGCTGAAGGATCTCCTCACGCTGTCCGGGGTCAGCATCATCACCTGGTCGCTGGGAGGAGGTGGAGTCTTCTGTGCAGTGGAGCTGTTTTGTGCCTCAAAGCGAGCGAAGAAGGCGTTCAGCTCGTTCAGCAGAGAGATGTTGCTGTCACAGGTCCGCTGTGGGGGTTTGTAGTCCGTAATGGTCTGTATCCCCTGCCACAGGCTCCGTCACTGTCACTGAAACGATGGGCTATCCTCCTGGAGTACTGTCTTTTAGCCTCTCTGATGCCGTGGGATAGGTTGGCCCTGGCTGTTCTCAGGCCCCCCTCATCTCCAGCTCTGAAGGCAGCGTTCCGCGTCTCCAGGAGTCTGTAGACCTCCCCTGTCATCCACGGCTTCTGGTTGGCCCGGACAGTGATGGTTTTATTGACTGTTACATCCTCAATACACTTGGTAATGTAGGCAGGAAAAACCTGCGGCAAAAACGCGTAATGTTGCTGTTGGTGATATAGTTTGTGTGGCTGACCAAAATGCACTGAGGAGCCAGTACAAACTTGGCAGAGTGGTGCAAGTCAACCAAGACAAGAAGGGAAATGTCAGAAATGCCAATGTGAGAGTATTCCCAAATTATATGGTGGACATCATCGAACCAGTCAAACAAGGCGCCAAAAGCAAAATCCCTGCCACCATTCTCCACAGAGATGTCAGACGGCTCGTTGTCCTCCTGCCTATTGAGGAGCAACCACTAGAAGACCCTAGAGACTGACGTGACCTCCTTGGCTTTCCACCAGGAGCTCAAGTGGGAGGTGTTTTGCCAAAAAGAGGCAACCTCAGCCTCTTGCCCTTACTTTATATATCTTTTCATTATTTCTAATATTAATATATATTGTAATATTTTCAACTATTGAATAGTTTTCCTAACATTACATATGTCACTATATAATCCTTGTTACACATATCTAACCTTCCATTTAGCTCAAAGATCCTTAAAAAAACAGTTCCTAATCAGTTATGTTACTTATTTGAGGATTTTCAGTCAGGATTTAGAGTGCATCATAGCACAGAAACAGCACTGGTGAAGATTACAAATTACCTTTTAATTGCATCAGATAATGAACTTGTCTCTGAACTTGTCTTGTTAGATCTTAGTGCTGCATTCGACACCATTGACCATCACATCCTATTTAAGAGACTGGAACAATTCATTGGAATTAATGGAACCGCGCTACACTGGTTTAAATCCTATCTATCAGACCGATCTCAGTTTGTAAATGTTAACGATGAATTGTCCGAGCACATCAAAAGGTTCTGTGGTTGGACCAATTCTAGTTACATTATTACATTACATTATATATGCTGGAGAAGCAATTTAGCAGCTGAAGCCTACAAGAACTGTAAGTGTGTTTGATTCTTTTTTAAGTTTAGTGCAGTGTTATTTTTGTTAGAGACCGCCGGTTCACCGGCATTTTTGGTGACGTGGCATTATTGCGTAATAGGATTTAGTATCGATTGGTTTCGTGGTTGGTTTCCGGGTCACGGGAGGTGTGGCCTGCTGAATTCAATCGCTGAAATTAGACGGTATTTAAGTGCGTATAATCACCGCCGGCAGCCCTCATTGAGTGAAGATCGAAGAGAGTAAAGACCATCGACTCTACTTGCATGTGACGCCACCGAGCAGGGACTCAACAACAGGGCACTTGAGCATTGCACTTTCTTGGACTAATTATTTGGACTTCTTTTGATCCCTTATTGCTATTAATTTTGTCTAGCATTTTTCCTACTGCTCTTACAGTTC
>CM022489.1:28422329-28521305 GCA_011952105.1 Coreoperca whiteheadi
AAACACACTTACAGTTCTTGTAGGCTTCAGATGCTAAATTGCTTCTCCATAACTATATACTATATACTGATAACTATATCAGAAAAGATTCAATATGTTAAATATAACAGAATTGTGTGTTAACTTGTTTTTACAGTATATTTGGCATTAAAAGTTATTTTGTGTATAGAACAATGGTTTAATTACATCAAACCTAAACACTTTTATGCTTAATGCATACAACAAGTTAAGTTTTATGAAAGAAAATAAGTCGAAAAATATATATAGTAAAATGCACAATCACAAATTCTCAAGTCAAATATCTTTATTTTAATATTATCACACATTTTACTGAAAAATCAGCAGCTAACACAATAATCATTCAAATCATTTGCAATGTTTCACAATGTTTTTATCTACAGTGATTGCTGCCAGAGTTAAACATCCGCTATAATGATAGAATCAGCTGTATTCTTTATGAGAATTTCTTGAAATGTCGGCTAGCTTCTGTTCAATGTTGGTAGCAAGTGTTGCTCCAACAATGCCAAGAAATCTAAAAATTCCATTAATATTTTTAAGAAATTTTTTGTATACATCTTTTCACATATGCAAAACAGGCCGTATAGACACTTATGGTACCTCTGTCTTGTTTGAATAATATGATAGACAGTACACTTATATGAAAATATCTTTCTTTTAACATTAGCACACATTTTACTTTCTACAGTGATTTTTGCCACAGACACTGTGAAAAATAAGATCAGGATTAATCATTATGTTTATCATTTTCCGATTTGTTCATTTCATTTAGCATGTAGTGAACACTCTTGATTTCTATCTGTTCTTGTCTCATGCTCTTACTCAACTCCTTATATGGTTTGGAATGTATGTGTAATAAAGATGACCCTATGCTAGAGAAGGCCTTTGGCGAAAACCAGATGTCACCTGTATAGGTTTGGGGCCATGTGAAAAGTCTGTTGAGTTGGACACCATCCATTGGATAGAAAAAGTGTTATCTTTAGGTTTACATCCAATCACAGTAAAGTCCTTTGTTCTCCAAGAGCATAACTGTATTCAAAACAGGATGCTCGAGGAGGTGCTTTTTGGTAAACTGTTTGGGTAAGACCAAAATAATGACCTATTTTAAAATTTCTGTTTCTTTCCAATGTTAGTTTTATATATTGTATATTATATTGAAAAATTATGCCAGGTAAAATGCACATTTGTATTTTTGTAAATGAATGTTATTAGTTGCTTGTGTGTACAAAATGTAGTTACAGAAGAGACTTCCATCCATCCATCCATCCATTTTCTACCGCTTATCCGGGGCCGGGTCGCGGGGGCAGCAGTCTAAGCAGAGACGCCCAGACTTCCCTCTCCCCCGACACTTCCTCCAGCTCTTCCGGGGGAATACCGAGGTGTTCCCAGGCCAGCCGAGAGACGTAGTCCCTCCAGCGTGACCTAGGTCTTCCCCGGGGCCTCCTCCCGGTTGGACATGCCCGGAACACCTCCCCAGGGAGGCGTCCAGGAGGCATCCGGGACAGATGCCCGAGCCACCTCAGCTGACTCCTCTCGATGTGGAGGAGCAGCGGCTCTACTCTGAGCTCCTCCTGAGTGACCGAGCTCCTCACCCTATCTCTAAGGGAGCGCCCAGCCACCCTGCGGAGGAAACTCATTTCGGCCGCCTGTATCCGGGATCTTGTCCTTTCGGTCATGACCCAAAGCTCATGACCATAGGTGAGAGTAGGAACGTAGATCGACTGGTAAATAGAGAGCTTTGCCTTGCAGCTCAGCTCCTTCTTCACCACGACAGACCGGTACATCGACCGCATCACTGCGGAGGATGCACCGATCCGCCTGTCAATCTCCCGCTCCGTCCTTCCCTCACTCGTGAACAAGACCCCAAGATACTTAAACTCCTCCACTTGGGCCAGGAGCTCTCCACCAACCTGAAGGGGACAAGCCACCCTTTTCCGACTGAGAACCATGGCCTCGGATTTGGAGGTGCTGATTCTCATCCCCGCCGCTTCACACTCGGCTGCAAACCGTCCCAATGCACGCTGAAGGTCCTGATTTGAAGAAGCCAACAGGACAACATCATCCGCAAAAAGCAGAGATGAAATCCTGTGGTCCCCAAACTGGACTCCCTCCGGCCCCCGACTGCGCCTAGAAATCCTGTCCATATAAGCAATGAACAGGACCGGTGACAAAGGGCAGCCCTGCCGGAGTCCAACATGCACCAGGAACAAATCTGACTTACTGCCGGCAATGCGAACCAAACTCCTGCTTCGGTCATACAGGGACCGGACAGCCCTTAGCAGAGGGCCCCGGACCCCGTACTCCCAGAGAAGCCCCCACAGGTCGCCACGAGGGACACAGTCGAATGCCTTCTCCAAATCCACAAAGCACATGTGGACTGGTTGGGCAAACTCCCATGAACCCTCCAGCAACCTGGAGAGGGTGTAGAGATGGTCCAGTGTTCCACGACCGGGACGAAAACCGCATTGTTTCTCCTGAATCCGAGGTTCGACTATCGGCCGAATTCTCCTCTCCAGTACCCTGGCATAGACTTTTCCGGGGAGGCTGAGGAGTGTGATCCCCCTGTAGTTGGAACACACCCTCTGGTCCCCCTTTTTAAACAGAGGGACCACCACCCCAGTCTGCCAGTCCAGAGGCACTGTCCCCAGCCGCCACGCGACGTTGCAGAGGCGCGTCAACCAAGACAGCCCCACAACATCCAAAGACTTGAGGTACTCAGGGCGGATCTCATCCACCCCCGGTGCCCTGCCACCGAGGAGCTTCTCAATTACCTCAGTGACCTCAGCCCGGGAGATCAACGGGCCCGCAACCGAGACCCCAGCCTCTGCTTCCGCAATGGAAGACATGCCGGTGGGGTTGAGAAGATCCTCGAAGTACTCCTTCCACCGTCCAAGGATGTCAGCAGATTCCCACCCCCACTGTAAACAGTGTGTGCAGGGCACTGCTTCCCCCTCCTGAGGCGCCGGATGGTTTGCCAGAATCTCCGATAGTCCTTCTCCATGGCCTCACCGAACTCCTCCCAGACCCGAGTTTTTGCCTCCGCAACCACCCGGTACCCATCAGCTGCCTCCGGAGTCCCCCGAGCCAACCAGGCTCGATAGGACTCTTTCTTCAGCTTGACGGCATCCCTTACTTCCGGGGTCCACCACCGGGTTCGGGGATTGCCGCCACGACAGGCACCGGAGACCCTGCGGCCACAGCTCCGAGCGGCCGCGTCGACAATGGAGGTTGAGAACATGGTCCACTCGGACTCCATGTCTCCAGCCTCCCTCGGGATGAGGTTGAAGCTCTGCCGGAGGTGGGAGTTGAAGATCTCTCTGACTGGAGACTCTGCCAAACGTTCCCAGCAGACCCTCACAGTACGTTTGGGTCTGCCAAGTCTGTCCAGCTTCCTCCCCCGCCATCGGATCCAACTCACCACCAGGTGGTGATCAGTTGACAGCTCCGCCCCTCTCTTCACCCGAGTGTCCAAGACATATGGCCGAAGGTCAGTTGAAACAACCACAGAGTCGATCATCGACCTCCGACCTAGGGCGTCCTGGTGCCACGGTGTTCGTTATGGACAAACCGTGACTAGCACAGAAATCTAATAACAGAACACCACTCGGGTTCAGGTCGGGGGGGCCGTTCCTCCCAATCACGCCCCTCCAGGTATCACTGTCGCTGCCCACGTGAGCATTGAAGTCCCCCAGTAGAACCACGGAGTCCCCGGTCGGAGCACTTTCCAGCACCCCTCCCAGAGACGCCAAGAAGGTCGGGTACTCTACACTGCCATTCGGCCCGTAAGCACAAATAACAGTGAGAGACCTATCCCCAACCCGAAGGCGAAGGGAAACGACCCTCTCGTTCACCGGGGTAAACTCCAACACATGGCGGCTGAGCTGGGGGGCTATAAGCAAGCCCACACCAGCCCGCCGCCTCTCACCGCGAGCAACTCCAGAGTAGTAGAGAGTCCAGCCTCTCTCAAGGAGTTGGGTTCCAGAGCCCAAGCCGTGCGTGGAGGCGAGCCCGACTATCTCTAGTCTCTCAACCTCCCGCACCAGCTCAGGCTCCTTCCCCCCCAGCGAGGTGACATTCCATGTCCCTAGAGCCAGATTCCGTGTCCGGGGATTGGGTTGCCGAGGCCCCCGCCTTCGACTGCCACCCAATCCACAAAGCACCGGCCCCCTACGGTTCCTCCTGCAGGTGGTGGGCCCACGGGAGGTCGGCCCCACGTCGCTAGTTCGGGCTGAGCCCGGCCGGGCCCCATGGGGCAAGACCCGGCCACCAGGCGCTCGCGTTCGAGCCTGGCTCCAGGGTGGGGCCCCGGTTGCGCCGTACCGGGCGACGTCACGGACCTAGTTTTTATATTCACCATTAGGGGGGATTCGAACCGCTCTTTGTCTGGCCTGTCACCCAGGACCTGTTTGCCTTGGGAGACCCTACCAGGGGCAATAGCCCCAGACAACATAGCTCCTAGGTTCATTCAGGCACGCAAACCCCTCCACCACAGTAAGGTGGCGGTTCTAGGAGGGGCAGAAGAGACTTATTTGGTATATTATAATTACAATAATATACACCATATACTTGTGTTTTTGTGCTTATTGTATCTTGATTGCTTTATTTGATAATTTTCGATACAGTCTACAGCATCAATAATGGCAGATTCATCTGTATTCTTTATGAGTGTTTAGCTTTACTGTTTGACATCCCACCTTCCTCTCATTTAACTTTTATTATAGTTTAATTTTTCCCTATATCATTTAGCTGGCCACTGTAAAAATCTTAATTTGTAAAGTAACTATTAATTAAAGCTCTCCAATAAATGTAGTGGAGTAAAAAGTACAATATTTCCCTCTGAAATGTAGTGGAATAGAAAGTGGCATGAAAAGAAAGTAGCCTACTTAGTAAAGTGCAAGTACCTCAAATGTGTACAGTACTTTGATTAAACATTCTTCCACTGGTTTTAAATACATTAATTGCATTTCCAGATGCTCGTAATTTTTAACATTCACTCGTATTCAACTAGGCGAAAAATAATTTCCATTTACCTTACATCAAGACCTCAATTTATCATATAGGTTAACAGTTATAAAATTCATTGAATAGTCCACTGAAATTGTTATCTTCCTTGCCATTTTTTAGGACTGGTTAAAAACTTCTTATTTCATCTTGACCCTTATGGTAAGAATTATGATACAAATACATCCAATATAAAAGACAATAATTGATTAATTACAGTGCAGGAAAGGAAGCATAAAAGGCTTATTCGGAGTCCTCCCCTTATTTAAACTAATAATAATGACATTGTTAATCATCAAAAACAAAACAAACAAACAACATAGCAAAAACAATATCTTTATACTCAAAACACACAAGCAAGCATAAACAGTAGCAAAAGAAAAGAAAGAAAAAACAGTATTTAAATTCAACTCAATTACATTTTATTTATATATTGCCAATTCATTTACAGAAGTTATTCCATTGCACTTTTCATATGCAATTTTTTCTTCTCATAAAAGTGTCTGCTAAATGACGAAATGGAAATGGAAATATAGAGCAGGTCTAGACTGTACTAGTACATAGTACAACAACAGAAGTATATTGCGCAAATCAATTTAACTAAACTTAGATCATCTGTCTGTCTGCCCCTGTGATACTAGGCTCTATTCCCCTTCTCTCACACAATTCCTGTTTTCTTCACACCCCACAAATCTTGGAAAACTAACACCCACATGTGAACCATAGAAAAAAAACCAAAATCTAATTTATTGACATCTGCCTCCTGCATTGGAATAGGTAGAAAATAATATATTTTAAAGGTTTCAGATGAATAAGTTCACTCTCAATATTAATACATGTATCTTCATGATCTTTTGTAACAAAAACAAATCCTACTCCAAAATAAATCTAAAATTTTATAAATGAAATCGGAATTCGTCACGTGCCATATTCAAATTCTTAGGATTTATTCCAATGAAAGTTTAAATTGGAAAAGCCATTTTGACCACAGATGCAAGAGGTCCATGACAATGCTTGATGTATACAGAAAAACGTCCCAGGTTACGTATGTAACCATGGTTCCCTGATAGGGAACAAGACTGCGTCAGCTGACGCTATGGTGAACACCCTCAGCGTGACCGCATCTGAATCTCTGTACATCCTAGTCCAATCTTGATTGGCTTAATGTCAACACGTGATGAACGCCAGCGGAACCGGAAGTTACGAAGGAAGCCGGCTTCACTGTTGTCGTCAGCCTTCTGATTGACTGAAGCAAGCCGCTCACAGGCACCGGAAGTATGGCAGCGAGATGCAGCGTCTCGTTCCCTTTCAGGGAACCATGGTTACATACGTAACCTGGGACGTTCCCTTTCAAGGGAACTTCCATGCTGCGTCAGCTGACGCTACAGGGAACGCAGTCCCAACTCCGCCATGCTGAAGGGAAGCCTGAGTGTGAAGTCAACCAAGGCACACACCCGCAGCATCACATATATATTGGAGAGGGGGGTTTCCAACCACCAAGCTTTGGAGGATGCCATACTTAGTGTGGAGTGGGCAGCTAACCCAAACTCATGTGTGTTACCGGTGGGGATATCGTGCGGGCAGGGAGGAATGCGCTGCCAGATTTAGTTTAGGTCTACTGAGTTCTAAACTCAGTTCTCTCAAAGACTTGGAGTATAAAGGGAAGCACTGCTTGCCTGAACTGAACTTTTGTCCCTTGCCTGCTGTCAGTTATTCACTACACTGTTTTTTTCATTATTTCTCAGCGGCATCGTGGATTTTGAGCTGCCGGTGGTGCCCACTTTCTGCAGAATGGATCATTTGCTGAAGATCATTTCTGCTTCCCATTTTATTTTCAAGGACTGCTGAAGATCATTGTAACCTCCAATTCCGCCGGCATGCGTCACATGTTGATGTTAAGCCAATCAAGATTGGACTAGGTTGTACAGAGATTCAGAAGCGGTCACGCCCATAGCATCAACTGACGCAGCGTCTCGTTCCCTTGAAAGGGAAAGTTTGTTCTTTGGTCCATGGTTGTTCTCATTTAACTCTTTGTTTATGTGGAGGTGGGTGTGTTTAGCTGTCATTTGCAGAGCTGCGTGTCACAGCTGGGTCTTGTTAACTAATCATGCTCTCCCCTTTACATCTAGTAGCGTGCTGGACCTGACGGGGAACTCCCACACATGGACTAACCCAGACAGCCAAGAAGGCTGGAGAAATTCACGTTGTTTTGCACGGGTGAGGTGCAGGAGGCAGAACCTCACTCAGGGTCACTAGCAAGCACAGCAGTGGTTAGGTGGAGGTCACGTGGACTAAACAGTGTTGGGTAAATGTAATTTATTACATCCAATCCCAGTGTAGCTACTGTGGGAAAATACATATTAAAACACACATTAAACACCTCTCGGTGGAAATGGAAGAGTGAATGACCCCCTTTACAACACACACACACACAGAGACCAAAGATGTGAAAGAAACTCACACTGTGAGATGTAACCTGGGCTTGTCTGCACCCCAGACATGCTCGTCACTATAGGACACTCGGGACCCCATAGGTCATGCATGTGCACGAGGGTCTGTCACGCCCTGATGCGCGTTCACAAACAATTAGCCCCTTATATACTACTGACATCTTTCTCAATTACAGTATTTAGTGGGACTGTGCTGTGTATTAATTATAGTCTTTACCTGGGTTGCATGTTTTTGGACTGTGTCCTTCTTCATCTTGGTACCTTGGAGTTAGCAGAGCTCTACCACTCCAGTCCCCATACTTTTAGCCTGTCTTCCTTTTCGTTTGACCCCTAAACAGCCAGTAAGAGGCACTTAGAAGTGAGGATAAAGGCAAATATGAAAAGGGTGATTGTCCTCTGTGAAGAGATGCCTTTTCATTGTGGCTATTCCCAGTCTCACCTTGCCTCGGGCCTGCATGGCACTCTACCTCCAGTCGCTAGCTGGCAGCTTGGCACGTCTCGTGCTTTATCCACATAACACAGATTATTTTCTAATGCTTTAAAGAGGTTGCATGTGAAGAGGACAAAACAGGAGCACCTCTCTTCCCAGCCCGCTGCTTTGGCATAAATACTAATGTGGCTAAATTTAAGAGCTCAACATTCAAAACATAACTTGACTCAGGAAGTCAGCCGACTCTGGGGTAGTTAATGTGATTATATTTACACTAAGGGCAAGGGGACACGGCGATGGTCTGACTGTGCAGGAGGTGTGTGAACTCACTGTACAGAAATGTAGCACCTTTTTAATTACAACTGTACTTCTTTTGAATCCTTATGGCTATGTCAAACTTCAGAAAACAACTTTTTTTATTCTACACTATTTAATTTCCCCCTAACTCAGCTTTAATAACTATCAAGGCCGCACCCATCCTGCAGTCTCCCTTTAACATATTTATTTAGACACTTTATGGGACTCGGTTATGGTCTAACTATTAAAACTGTGACTGACAGTTAAAATTTTGACACAATTTTTGACCAGTTGGAAAGTAATTAAGTACATTTAGTGTACTGTCAAGTCAAATTTTGAAGCCCTTGTATTTTACTGCAGTATATAATATTGTGCTACTTTACTCCACCATAATAGCTATAGTTATACTTGCACATTATGATTGCACATACAAAACAATCATGACAAGTTATTAAAATATAATATATTGTAACAAATTAAGCCACTCAACATCACATAAAGTAGTAAGACTTAGCTCCACCTCTACAAACTATAAGACTAAAATGCTGATTACACATTGATCCATCAGTAATAAATGATACAATGATATATGATTGTGTTTGTGTTAAAACCATAGACTGTAAATATAGATGGGCGACCCGTCTCCACTTTCTCCCTATAGACTGCAACGAAGCCAAAATATCCCGGATACAGGAGCAGCCATCTTCCACGTTTGACGTCATTTGGAGCCAGAGTCTGCGCAGCAGTTATTGGAGTTGGATCAGCGGTATTAAAATACCACGCATACACCCGGCTGACTCAATCATGAGCAGAGCTCAGCTATCAATCATGACTTGAAACCCCATTTTTATAGCATTAAAAAACTGATTAAAACCAAACTAATCAGAAAAGAACACTTGAACACACATAAGCATGGAAAGAATTACCTAAACTGACAGAAACCATCCTTGGGAAAAATGTATATGACATGTACTTTGAGTTTTTAGTTTGGGTTATGTCCCATCTGCTAACATGGAGGGGGCAGGGTTTATGACCTATACTGCAGCCAGCCACCAGGGGGTGATCGAGATATTTTGGCTTTAATTTTAAGGAGCTGACATGGATCCTTCTTTATATACAGTCTATGGTTAAACCTTTGTTACTTCTGTTTTTTAAAGGCAATTATTATTGGTGGTTTAGAACGTAAATGCTGGAAAACAATCAGAAAATAACATTTTATTTCTCTGATTCACTGCTTTGTTTTCACTATCTCCAACAGTAGAATGCGAGCCAGTGACTTCAGCTATCAAGCTCCTCTCCTGTGGAATCAGATCCCAGTTTGGGTTCGGGAGGCAGATACCATCTCCACATTTAAGAGTAGGCTTAAGTCTTTCCTCTTTGATAAAGCTTACAATTAGGGCTGGCTCAAGTGAGTCCTGAACCATCCCTTAGTTATGCTGCTATAAGGCCTAGACTGCCAGGAGACTTCCCATGATGCACCTCTCTCCTCCTTTCCATCCCTATGCATTCTTATTCCATTAATGCATGTTACTAACTCGACATCTTCTGTCTCCCATAGTTTTGTCCTCTGCCCTCTTTCCTCCTGTCGCTTTCAGCTGGGAATTGCTGCCTCCGAGCTGTAGGGTCTGGATCTATGATTCCGGGCCACCTGCTGCCCCTCTGCTTGACAATGACAATTATTATTACTATTAATAATAATTACTTTCTACAATTATTATTAGTCTTTTTACTATAATTATCACTATTATTCCTATCACTATCATTCCTATTATTCAAATAAATAAATAAATACAAAGCAGTACCAAGAAACATGTTTACTAAATTCAAGCATTAAAGAGAAAACAGTGTCTGCATTACACATTCATTTCCCACATATAACTGAATGAGGAAAGGAAAAACAAAAGAAAACAGCAACAACAGACTAGCATGTCGACTACTTGAACATACATTTTCGTCTCCTTTCTTTCTGGCCTGCACATTTCTCAATGACTCTCATTAAAGTCAGTCATCTCAGTAATTCAATTCAATTCAATTCAATTTTATTTATATAGCCCAGTATCACAAATCACATTTGCCTCAAAGGGCTTCACAATCTGTAACATACGACACCCTCTGTCCTTAGACCCTCGATTCGATTAAGGAAAAACTACCCAAAAAAAAACCCCTTTTAACAGGGGAAAAAAATGATAGAAACCTCAGGAAGAGCAACAGAGGAGGGATCCCTCTCCCAGGACGGACAGACATGCAATAGATGTTGTAAGTACAGAATAGATTTATAGCATCAAAACTATAACATATACAGCCATGATGGCAAAATTGTATATATATATATTATTATGTTAGAAATGTTGAGGTGGTAAAACATAAGGGAAGATGATGGGTCCAGATGGACAACCGAGCAGCTCCAGGTGGAGCCCAACGAGCAGGACCTGATCCACTCGTCCCCTGCACCATAGACACAGCAACACTGCCCCAGCAGGTCGCCATAGTCACAGATCCAGATATATCTCCGGACACTGAAATACCTGCTGAAAGTGACAGTAAGAAAGAAGAGACGGATGACAAAGCACAAAACTCCGGGAGAGGGAAGAAGTCAAGTTAGTGACATGCATTTATGGGATGAGAATGCATACGGATGGAGAGGAGGACAGAGGTGAAGAGAGAGAGGTGCATCATGGGAAGTCCCCTGACAGTCTAGGCCTATAGCAGCATAACTAAGGGATGGTTCAGGACTCTCCTGAGCCAGCCCTAACTATAAGCGTTATCAAAGAGAAAAATCGTTAGCCTATTCTTAAATGTGGAGATGGTGTCTGCCTCCCGAACCCAAACTGGGATCTGATTCCACAGAAGAGGAGCTTGAGTAACAAGTCTCTTTTCCATGGACAGCAATGCCAGTGCATTCAGCTTCTTCTGGGTCATGGTGTTTTTGAGAAAAGATTTTATTCTTTTCAAGGTTGAGAACACTTTGAAATAAAATACAGGGAAAGCAAAAAAGGGCATTGCAAACATCACATCCAGCCAGCCACCTCCGTTTCTCATAACAAGTGCGGGTGAAGCTCCGAGTCTAGCTTTGTCCTCTGTCACTGGCCTGCTGCTGGTTTTGTAAATCGGGTTCCTTTATAATTTTTTTTTCTTCAGGTTGGTTTGTTAATGCTAAACTAAAAGGCATATTAGCCAGTCACCATGATGGGCCAGGAAATCTCCATGGTTCCTGACATTCATTCCCTCGTAACTCTTCTATTGGCGTTGTCCTCTGCAGTGCCAAATGAACTCCCAGGGTTGGGGGATACCACTGAATGATAATTTTGACAAGATGTGAAGTGATCAGTATGATTGCTGTAAACATAGAAATGCTGTGGTGACACTTGTTCACAAAGCCGCATGATGGCTAGGCTGGCACTGCAGAGGACAACGCAAAAGGAAAGATTAGGGAACGAGTGTTCAGGGACCACGAAGATTTCCTGGTTCATGGTGAGGACTGGCTAATATGCTGATTTAGTTTCCTTAGAGCTGTGGTCTTGGAGCTATGTGCTGAACTGGGTCCAGCATAAGACAGACCAACCCGTCGGAACTGCTCCATCCGGAAATACAAGTTGGCTACTAACCACTCTGGGGTATCTGGCAACCGGCTGTTACAAGTGGGAATTAATCGACAGGTGTGTGTTTAATATGATCAACAATATGCTTACCGTTCTGCCTAAAGCCCCTTTAGTTTGTGACCCAACTGCTGTGGTCTGCGCTTTCTAATTGCCACCTCATAAGCACCTTGATTTGTGTCAGAGAAATGAATTTTTTTCGTCTTCCTCTCAACGGTTATTTCCATGATTCACTGTAAGCAGGCAAATTTTTTATGCCTCAGTATTATTGTTGTTCTTTGCATTGACCATTTATGGTTGAATGTAGGTGCGTAGAGGGCAGGATATGAGGCTGCACCACCTGCGCACATTTGCAGCTAGACTATGATTTAGAAATGGAAAGTTGCCTGTAGTTATGCCTGTGCAGTTTTATAAACCAGAATTTCTTTCGGCACATGCAATTTTCAGCTTTTGAATGCATATACACTTTTACTAAGGATCCTACACCCTGTTTTATAAGTGAGACCCCTGGTCTGTAAATTATTCTGACCACCCTGAGGAGGGCAAGCTAGAGGTTACCCAGTTTTGCCCAATTGTATAAAGTAAACCCTGTCCAGAAATACTGACAAAGAACCAACTGACTCTGTTCCAAAGTGAATATAAAACCGTAGTTCTGACGTATGAAGGAAAGGGAAACTGGGAAAGTGCACTTTTTGTCTAGGGGGATCCAGAAACTTCTAAACCAAATCCTACATCAAATGTGCAAGAACTACAGACGAGTACGGAGGAGAAATGAGCTCGCTTTATAGTAATATGCAAATCACAAACATGTCTTCAAAGATCTCAAACTCAAGTGAAAGCTCCAAGAATATTTGGCGAATCAAACATTTCAAGACCCACTCAAGCAGCTTAATTGGTTAACGATCAATTATATCTAAAATTGCAAATGAGGGCTGTTGTATCAGCTATTAATATTGGAATCGACATTCTCTTATAACAGAATTAACCTTTTGGCATGTTTTGTTCAACTTTGCAGGGACACACATACAGTAGAAAACCTTACTACAGGACATAAAGAGGAAATAAAATAATTTATTTTCACACAAATGACTTGGCATATTTAGTCAGCACCCCCTACAAATGAGTGGAATGCTTAAATTTAAACAATACTGATGTATTGATTAGATTACATGGTCATTTTTTTTTAATCTTCTGGTGATAAAGACACAAACAGGAGTAAAAAACCTCAAATCTTCAGGTACATGTTTAAGTGCATTTAATACAGAGATGACACAACAGCGGACGAATGAAGGTCAAAGAAACAGCATTAGAGAAATGACAAAGTAGAAAAAAAACATCAAGAGAAAAAAAGAACTGTATTCGTCAAGAATAAATATGTACAGTGATGCAACAGCCCTTCTTAAAAACACAGATACATAGACATGGACAGACACACATTAAAAATGTCTTAAAACGTGGACGTGCTTTTATTCTTCTCGAATCTCTTAAATGTTAAAATAGAAGCTGGAAGCTATTATAAGTTTACATTTTGAAGGTAGGTTGATTACAATAAGTAATGTTATTATACAGGTGAAATTAAGTCTACCCCACTACAATAAAACAACATTAAATGTCAGTTATAATAAAGGGTCTAGTTAAAAAAGCCACAACACAGAAAAGGGCAAGAAAGATCAAACTTGTAACTTTAACTAGTACATAAAACTCACAATGAGCTTAGCAACCTGCATATGTTAACCAGAAATACCTCAACATCTGAACTTGCATGCTATTGTACTTTCCCCAAGCAGTGAAATAGAACTAGCATCCAGGGACTTTAGGGGACAGCATGAAGTTCCTATTTAAACCAGAAGACAGACATGATGTTTACTTGGTCTGTAAATAGTGTTAACACTTCACTGAACAATGCCAACAATGGAAACCAACCAGGAGGCCGAACAGGCAACGTATAAACACAACATGTAATGTGTCTGATAAAGTAACATAATAAAAATTAAAAAGCAAATTATGTAAAGATAACCACTTAAAAATTGCAGACAAAAAGCAAACATCCTTCATTTTTTAAGGGTAAGGCTAACCTGTAACCCCTAGCCTGGTGCAGTACTGTTCCAGTGTGCTCCCAGTCTTAACGGAGGCATTGTCCATGTTTGGAAAGCTGCACATACTGCCTTGTCAGATAAAGAATGGTATTGTATTTTTCTTACAAGTTTTCAGCAACACAGATATAATAATTTTAGGTAAATACATCACATGATAGGCATCAGGTTGATGGCCCAAGATTCAGCTAGGAAGCACTTTAACAGTACCTGGACAATTCTGATACTTCCACATATCATATTGAAGTTATGTCCCTAGCTTCAGTGCATTTTTCAAAATGCGGCTAAATGCCATTTCTTCTGGATTTGGAAAGTCTGTGCAGAATTCTAGCATGTACAAATAGTTTGTTTGCTTCTAGGTAGCTTCATCTTTATACACATACACCTATCGGGTCAGATATTGCTCCCAAGCAGCAGTGTCTCAGAAGAGGTGCGTGGTCGAACGACTGAATGTGTGGTACTTCCTCTCAAACATGGAAGGCAGATTGACCATGGAGGGGGAATGGTGTGCCTGTAAATAAAAAACAGAAGAATGAATAAGAAAAATGTGTGTGAGGGGGAATGAGAAAAACCTGAAGTAAAATGTTAATACCCAGTTATGTTGTTATAGGATCACTCTGGTTATTAAAACTGGGTTCTTATTCATATGTTTTGGGCAATTCTATCGGTAATAACGTTGGACTCTCCAAGGGAATTGGGAAATCCAGGAACACTGACATCCCTATAACAAAGTCCAATGTGGCAAAAACATGAGTAGTAAGACAATCAAAGTGTAAACAAACCTCCAGGTTAGTTATGTTAACAGGTTAACTTATGAGAAAACAAAGGTGAACGGTAAAATTATTACCCAAAACTGTCCATTGTAAACATTGATTACAGTTTACAGTCCACTTCCTGCTTACACTTAGCCCTGGTGTAATCATGACTGGTAAATACATCAGGTCATTTACATTTTCAAAATATCCAGGTCAAACGAAGAACATGTATATCATTTTGATCTATATGCATGCATCCAAATAGCCTAAACTATGCATTAGCATTGACATTATCAGTTCATTTGTAGTGCATCCACTGCCTCACTTGAGTGATGAGCTAACAGGTTAGCCTGGTTCCAGACCTCTTAATCACTGAAAACATCCGTTTCCCCTGCAATTTTAGTAAAATTAAATGACAACGGCATTTGAGATTTTTTTGTTTCTGTGTGCTTTTTCCTCCCTCTTTCTCGTGGGCTTGGTCTCCCCACTTTTGGGCCCTGTCCCTTTGTTAAATTGAGCGGGCTTCCACTATTTTGATCTCCTGAACAACCACCAGCGTGGACGTGCCTCCTCGCAACCTCCCCCCTTGTCTATCCCCCCAACACACACAAATCCAATTGGCTTGCTGGTTGTGTATGCTTAGCTTGTTGAGTTTAGACCATAGTGATGGTTTGCTGAAGTTACTGATTGTTAATCAATGATTAGGTTATTTAAACATTATTGTATATTTTAAGGAGCAGTTGCCTGTGGTTATTGTGTGTATTTGTTGTGATAATAGCCGGTTGCGATAGTCAGTGCTCGGATTCAACCTTCACTGTCTATTATTAATATATGGAAATATTTTAATTATCAACATTTTTAGGTGGACTTCCTTTGAGACTGTTTTCACGTTTGGTTATTGCTCCCTGATGTCCAGGGTGGTGCCTCGTAATTATTAATCTATTAATAACTTAACATTTTTAATAATATTCATATATATCTTTGATAATTCTGCTAATAATCAATCTGCCCTACCTGAATCCCAACAGACCTTAAGAAGCAACTGAGCGAGTTAGCACTAAGCTAACTGTACACACAACCAACCACAACTTCTCCGGTTCCATGCGGACACTGCATCAGACGCTTTCCACAGCGCAACCACAATTCTTCCCCCTTCTGGCCCAGACTGACATTGGCCAGAAGAGCAGCAACGTCCGAAAGTAACCTCTCTGCATCTCCACGGACTGGTAACAACCACTGGGCATAGCATGTTAGCTCAACAGGGTACTTAGCATAGTTAAGTACAGAACCGTTTAGCTAACTTTGCATATGTGATGTTACTGATGGGATTTCATTTATAAGATTTATTGTTGATGCTTTTTAATCTGTTAATTAATCTGCTAAATTGATGTTAGTTATAATGCTACACACAGGGTCTTTGCATGCTAACGAACTCCTTTTAACTTGGCACTATTAGCTTACAGATCAGTTACCTACTAGCACACAATCACACACCTCTAGTTGGCCTTCAGCAGAGCCACACTTGATGCTAATGAAAATGTAGTAGAGTCACCCTCCAACTTACATGGTCTTATCGCCATCTTTACATTTCCCGTTGTCTAGCCATGCAGCTATTGCCTAGCTTCATGAAATTTGAGCTAATCACCACGTCCTCCTGTCCACTCTCAGTGCTATGGGTGTGTCTGGAATCGCATTGCGATGGTTCAAATCGTACCTATCGGGTCGGTCATTCAGAGTATCCTGGAGAGACGAGGTCTCGGAGTCCCAACATCTCAATACAGGGGTGCCGCAGGGCTCGGTACTTGGTCCCCTACTCTTCTCCAACTACATGACATCCCTAGGCTCGGTCATTCAGAAGCATGGGTTCTCCTATCACTGCTATGCTGATGACACGCAGCTCCACTTGTCGTTTCAACCTGATGATTCAACTGTTTCTGCTCGCATCTCGGCATGCCTGAGTGACATTGCGCTTTGGACAAAGGATCATCACCTGCAGCTGAACCTGGACAAAACGGAACTGCTTGTGATACCAGCCAACCCAAAGATTCACCACGACCTCTCCATTCAACTTGGCTTAACGACCGTTACTCCATCCAGCACGGTCAGAAACTTGGGGGTGGTAATTGATGATCAACTAAACTTCAAAAGCCATGTCGCCAGCACCACCAGGTCCTGCAGATTCATCCTCTACAACATCAGGAAAATCAGACCTTTCCTATCGGAGCAGTCTACACAAGTCTTAGTCCAAGCTCTGGTCTTGTCCAAACTGGACTATTGCAATGCACTGCTGGCTGGTCTCCCTGCTTGCACAACCAAACCTCTACAGATGATCCAGAACGCGGCGGCAAGAGTGGTCTTCAATGAGCCGAAGAGAGCGCACGTAACCCCTCTCTTCATTAGGTTACAATGGCTCCCTGTTGTCGCCCCCATCAAGTACAAAGGGATGCTATTGGCTTACAAGACCACCACTGGTTCTGCACCATCATATCTTTGCTTGCTCATACAGACCTACGCTCCTGCCAGGTCCCTGCGCTCTGCAAAAGAACGACGCATGGTGGTACCATGCCAAAAAGGAATAAAATCACTCTCGCGCACCTTCTCTGGATCCGTTCCACATTGGTGGAATGATTTGCCGGCCTCTACAAGATCAGCAGATTCTGTAGCCACCTTTAAAAAGCACTTGAAAACGCATCTCTTCCGTCAACACCTGACTGACAATCACTAACTCTTCTTCCTTTCTACATCTGCTATAAAAAAAAAAAAAAGAAAAAAAAAAAAGAAAGAAACCCTTCGTATCCTTAACTTTGTATACTGTGCTGGGCTTTAACCAGACTCGTTTTTGATGCACTTATGCTTTTTGTTACCTTGTGTTGTTATATTGCTTCCATTGTCTTCCTCAAATGTAAGTCGCTTTGGATAAAAGCGTCTGCTAAATGACTAAATGTAAATGTAAATGTAACATAACCTTAGCTTCACCACACACTGACTTGTATGGCATCAGAGATTTTGAATTAGCCTTCCTTTGTTTGACCCACTTTACGTTCAAGCAGCCGTCCTGGACACGCGCACATACACATCTTTTGTCTATAGTTTAGTTAGTTAAGTTCATATTGTGTATTTTTGCTTTGTTTACCTTAAATATATGCTTGTATTAATTATGCTGATCTCTGTAGTGTCTCACATGAGTAAATAATTTGCCAACATCTTCAAAGTTGAATTCCAAATCCTTCACCTACTAGTTATTAATGGCAATTTTGTGTTATAGTTATTAATTTCATTATTAATCTGAGTTCCAAATTGATAGTTTAGTGCATTTTATGAAACTGAATCAATTCATTGGCTCTCATTTTCCTTTTATAAGGATGGGGCCAAAAGGTCTTTATTAATTTAAAGCATTATTTATGATTACCTTTAATAATCCTGATAGCCAAATCTAATTAATGGTACTGCCATGTGAACCATATAGTGAATCCCAGCATTAATGGCGTCCTCGTGTGAGGCATATGTAGTTGGTAAATCCCAACGACATTATCTCACATAATCACATTTTTGTAAATATTTTGTTATATCTTTTCATTTGACAGCTCTGATGAAATGACACTTCGCTACAATGTAAAGTCGTGAGTGTACAGCTTGTAAATTTGCAAGGTCTCTGACTTCCACCAGCTACGTGATGTCATCATGGAGGAGTGGACCATGTTGGCAATCATAGTTCCCTCAATGAACTGAACTTCTTTGGTTGACCATGGCGAGGCCTGTTCTGACCCACGGTTCGGCACGCACGTGACCCACGGATTAATTGCGCTTTTTTTTTTTTTTAAACTAGCGGATTAATCTAAATTGTTTAGCGATCGCAGAGTGAAAGATAGTTTTTCTGCTGATATTGCTTTTTAAGTAATTGCGTTATTTTAAACTCGATGCCGAGTTTCACTGAAACTACACACAACAGTCATGTGTTCACATGTTAATAAGTCAACAGTGGCCAGCGGCGGAGCTTGAAAAGCCTCCCGCATCATTTAAATCGCACGTATGGGAGCATTTCGGCTTCCCCGTAAAATATGATTACGGAAGAAGGGCGGTGGACAAAACTAACGGTATGTAGACACCAACAGTTCCAAAGGATCGGAAAAATGATCTGATCCGTGACTCGTGATCCTTAATGGGATCCGAACTGTGAGTTTTGTGATCCGTTACATCAATAATATCCATTTTGTTTATTTCCGTACTACAGCGCTTGCTCGAAACACGTGACTAAAAGGTGATTTGTCATTTGCTGAGGGTGAAGCCCTGAAATTTTCTGAGAGCTGTCCTTTCAAAATAAAAGCCAAAGTTTTTTTTTAATATAATTTTTATTTTTTAATCGAAGACATTTAAAATTAAAATTGTGAACAGGGTGAATCGAGATCGCGATTTTATAACGATTTATCGTGCAGGTCTAATATCCAGTACATTTTTTTTAGATTTCAGTCTAAACTGGCCCCACTGTTGCATTCTGTATAAGGAATATCTGCAGCACGGCTCTCTCTCGCCTACTTTAAGACAAGCCCCCAGAAGTCTGCTTCTAAAAAAAAGACAATGACCCATATCTCTGCAGCTCTTACATACCTCTCTCCTTAATACATGTGGATGCTAAGATCCTCTGGCCCATCACTTGAAAACTACCACAACAACCCCCGAAGTAGTGATCTCAGTCAACGCTGAAAAAGTCCACAACAGGATTGAATGGGGCTACTTGCTTACTGTACTAAGTAAATTTGGGCAGGGAAATTGATTTATTTTGTGGACACACCTCCTTTATACATCTCCACAAGCTACAATCGCCACCTACGGCATTCAATTCAGTTTTTTCACATTGTCTCATGGCACCTGACGGGGATGTCCCTTATCCCCCCTATTGTTTGCACTATCAATAGAGCCCTTGTTGATCTGAGGTCCTCTCCTATTTTTACTGGGATATCATAATTGGACATGGAATTTGAGCTATCACTTTACGCTGATGATTTACTGTTCTAGGTCTTGCAATTTTATCCATCATTCAGATATTTGGCATTCTCAGGTTATAAAGTAAACATTCCAAGAGTGAATGCTATCCTATCCAACTTAAACAGTCTGATATCCCTTTTATATTGAGGCCCTCTGGCTTTAAGCAGCTGGGGTTTAATGTAAGTAGAAAATTAACCTCCCCTTTTCTGCCATTTCTCCCCTGAGAAAATTAAATCTAGCCATCATTGATTGGAAGAAATAACAGTTAAAATGAACATCTTGTCCAAATTTCTTTTTTAACGTTCAACTAACATCAACCTCTAACCCCTGATCTTAACTTATTTAGGAGATGGCTTTTGCTATGGTCAATGCCAGTAGGGTGGTCCTTATTTCAGCCAAGGCAGACTGACTCAACTATAATACACTGCGGGAAACACTGGTATGTGTGACCTGTCACGGAAACCAGTGACACAAGTCGACAGCACAACTTTCGAGCAAAATGAGAAAGAAGCGGGTTTTTTCAAAATCAGTGATTTTCGCTTTTTTTTTGCAGTCTGTTAGTTGAGATCACGAAGAAGCCTCTCCGTGTTTGAGATAGCAGTATTGGTATATTTAAAAGCGTACATTTTAACTTTGCAATCGGCTTGATTTTCGGACATTCTAGCATGTAGTAGGGGCGTGTCATTGTCTGTGTGTATTTCCATACTGGGTAAGCCGGCTTTTGTTTCTCTGTTTTTGCCCCGCCCTCCAAGGGAAGCATGGCTACTTATTATGCAGCGCTCTGGTCGGCTCGGGCTGATATCAAAATTCAATGAAGATGGACGCCACAAAGATTATCGCAGATGAGCTGAACCATGACCGAAAATGTTTTAAAGTACTTCTTCGACAAGCCGGATGCTTACAAACAAGCACTCACTGGCAGGACATGTGAATTATTGGACATTTAGAGGCAAACTGATGCACAGTGCAAACTTCGGAGATGGTTACATCCACAAAGAAAACCCCGACAAAGAGAAAGTGTGCCCGAACGACTTATTTCATTGGAGGCAACGAGATCTGCAAGAATACTTTTCTGTTTTTTATGGGGTGAGTTTCCATAAACAAAGTTTTTCATTTTGTGTTCATTCTAAGTACACATAAATGTTATCTCATGTTTAGTCCATGTTTAGACCTTCCCATACTTGCCTATTGTTATTAGCTAGCTCAGGACTGTCCTTTTAATTGTAATCGTTAGCATCGGATCACTTGCCAAAAACCCCCATTACTATAATGGGCTTTTAGATGGTAATGTTAACATCTGCTATTAATTTGAACAATGCTTCATTGCTTGAATTGACAGGTGTGAATGACTTAGCCCACGTAAACCTGCATTCTTGAATTGAATTTGATGCTAATAATCCTTTATTATTGATAGTATGCGGTCCGATTTTTCCCATTGCATCTGTCGTTGCTATGCAACCATGCAGCTTTACAGGGGGTATGGCTTATCTAAATGAGATGTAAATGAGGACACTCCAAGCAGGTGAGAACTGCACAATCTTTAGAGGCCGTTTTCTCCCGTTTGAGCTTTTTAGAGTGCCTACCTTCAAATGTCCACAACTTCTCCAAATATTATCAGATTTCCATGTGTTACACATCGTTGGAAAGCTTGGAGACTACACTATCAGAATCTGTGAATAACTCAAAATGCCCCAGAACAGACTTGTGTCCCTAATCTCCGTGACTGGTCACATATACTACATACAAAGCATATGGATGGAGAGCAAATTTCTATAGCTGTTCTGATACTTATATCCCACCATGACAACCACAACTACAGCACTCAGAGAGGGATGAAACAATGTTTTACAGCCACCTTTTAAGCCTATAAGTAATGAGCCTTAATACTTGTGATAGATTTTCATTTAATTACTTGTTAATTAGTAGTGAGTATTTGTTGTGAATTAGTTTGCTTCATCTAAATTAATGACAAAAATGGATAGATTAGACACTGACTACTCCACTACCCAGTATGGTTTGACCAAACATTTGAATGCTTAAAATCAAATTGATATGCAAGATATGAGTAAAATGGACATTTCCTAAACTGTTGTGTATGTTGGCAGGTTGCAATGAAAAGGCTTGTGTATGGGTTCATTGTGAAATGGTTTAATGATCTCAAAATAGATAACACTGTCATTCTGTTATGTCAAACCCAATTTCTTAAGCATGAATACCTTTCAGACAGGTAGAGCAGTGTTCATACAATTGGGAACTGGTTAAATGGCCTAGGTGAAAATGGGGCAAAATGTGCTCAGTGACACAGCCATCATAAGTGGTTCAAATTTAGGACAGATAACCGGTGACCTGTCACCACACATTAAATCTCAGATGAGAAGTCAGCCTGGTACCCATGAATACATGGACATTTTCATTTTAGGGAACTGTTTTTGTGTAAACTAGCTAAAACACACAAAGGGCATTACTCTTGATAAAGGAAAGATTTAGATTGAAACAAAGATCTCTAAAAGCTAAGTTAAACATAGTAACGCTCGTTAATTTGAAGGATTAATAATCAGAACAACCCTTTATAATATAATGTTCATGGATCTGTCCATACTAAACAGTAATGTGGTTAACACCTAACAGTAAAATAAAATCTTCCTTATGTGATGACGTGTCTTTAAAAAGAGCCTTTTTCCCCCTGAGAGAAAGCAGGCTTTCATCTGGACAAACTCCTTATGTCGCAGCTGTCCACCAGCCCAGCTCCATTATACCCCTTTTGTATACAACCCACTATTAACAGCAGTCACCCAGTGAATATTCCCAAACATCCACACCAGTTACTAACCCAGGTGATTCATAGGAACAGAGCTATTCCAAATCAACCCTTAAAATCTTTGCCCGTTTGCCAATCTCAAATGGGGAGAAGCATAACACCCAGACAACTTATATATTTCTAACCCCCTCTTATCTAATCATTGGAGTTCAGAGTTCAGCTGTAGAGCACACTCTTATTAATCTCATTGTCGGAGGGTCTCAGCTTCTAAGGAGTTGATTTGGGACTAGAAATGAACCAGCAGTGTTTGGATGTTAAAAGACCAGCAGGTAGTAAGAATTAATTTGAAATAAAAAAATGGTATAGACCACAATAATTTTTGCTCACGTCAGACTCCAGGACTGAGCTTAGTGATGGTTTAGAGCAGCGTTTCCCTGCGAGGACTGGTCAGGACAGACTTGCGTGGGTCCAAGGGGACAAAGGGGTTCCTCGCATGACTCAGAAAAGATCCTGCCTTTGACATTAACAGGCTGAGGAGCAGAGGACCTTGGCTGGAACCATACAGAGGATAGGTGTCTGGACACATGCTGGCTAAATTTTGGCTGGGAGTTTTTGGAGCTGAGTTGAGTGGAGTTTTGGACAGCTGCGATGGAAGTCGAGGTGGGACCAGTTGAAGAAGTGGAAGGTTGGGTAGTGTAGAGGCTCGAATGAGCTTGCGCTGGTTGGATCGATAATGGAGCATGAAGGGTGGACTTGCATTCTTGATTGCTAGGGCAATAGTTGGGGGAGAGGGTTTGGCTGAACTCAGGGGCAGTGTTGGGGCTGGGGCTATGGGCAGCATTGTGGACTGGGCTGCAGAGGGTACGCATACAGACAGGGACCCTGGCTCTGACAGGAGGATGGTCCAGAGAGTTAGAGCGCTGCACAACGGCACTGCTTTTGGCAGAATCACTCAAACTGAATGTTGAGGCAGAGCGAGACATCTAGAGTACATAACAGAGGGGAGACGCATATGGAGCAGGGATTTACATATCATGAAGAAAAACAATACGAGACAGGGATAGAAAATAGACATGCTGAAACAAAATTCAAGGAGAAAGGAAATCCTCAGAAGGTAAAACAAAAGACAAACATTTGTCATCTGGAGGGAGTATAGAAAGGATAGAGAGGAAGAGAATGAGTACTACATATAATAAGACAGAAATGGCAGGCTTTAAAAGTCCAGGATATTTCTCCACTGTGTAGCAGTCGGTCCTGGATGCTACTATATCAGTGTGTAGGCTAATGTTAGTGGCTCTGTTCTGCCCTATTGGATTTTGGTGAGTTTACACTACAGCAACCCTAGCCGAACTTTTTGAACAGTTTTGAAATTAGAAAACCTGCTTTTGTCCATCTATGTCTGAAGTCAAGTACCTATTGTTTCGCAAATAAGGCAAAAAGGACAGAAATTAAAAAGAGGCAGAAACAAAAACAGTACATCTCTCCTCCTCCAAAGTAAACTGTATTTTATATCCTGGTCCTCTGCAGCCAATCTTTTATTGGCAGCTCCACTAAAGCTTCTTTTTCTGCTCTATTCGGGTTGCGCCAGAGGCAAAAAAAAAAAAAAAGAGGATAAAACAATCTGCTTCCACTGTTGGCTAGGAAGCATTTAACATACACATTAAAAAAGGACCACTTTTATACACAATTATAAATTCACTTCACAATTTGTCAACCAGATGTACACATGGTTTGCTAAAGCAATCTGAATCTGTTATAATGAGTTGTAAATGCAAGTTAAGTGACACATGGAATAGATTAGCAAATTTCACTAAGTGTGTACGATTTTTGCATTCTACACAGCAATCAAGAATATGCTAATCAATGGTGCATTTCTAAACTTCATTTCAAATCAATTAATTTTGTGTTCTCAATTTTATTATTTTTATTTTCCCTTGGAGGTGTAATTTTATGTCCTTGTTTTTTCATTTTATCCTTAATCATAAAGCACTATAAAGTTTATTTAGATTTAAGCCCGTAAATTAAATCATTGATTGATTTCTGATAATAGAGAATAATAATTGACCCCAAATCACTGCTGATTATAGTTCAGAGTCACATTGGCACATTTGATGAATTATTAAGTGTATAGGCGCAATAATAGCCACAGCAGTGTGTAATGGTTGTGCGCAAGGATGGTTGCTCTATTGTTGCAGAGGAATCTCTCTGTCATAACACAATCTATGAAACTGCACTTCTTTGCCATTCTTTTTCCGGTCTAAAGGCTAATGAAGCAGACAGAAGTATATTATTTATATGGATAGGGGGTGATGAAGGGTCAGTTACACTCCAATATGGACGTGGGCATAGACGTGCATGTGGTTCTGACAGAACCATGTGTAGGCTGTGTATAAAGGCTACAACAATTATAATGAAAAGAATGCATGTGCAAATTTCTGCCTTTGTGTGTACACATCATTTGTGTCCGGTCTTTACTGTCAGTCCCTAACACATTTTTAAACATTTTTTTTGTTTTGCCATGCAAAAAAGTTCCCTGGCCAGAATCAAACTGAGGCAGTTATGTTTATATGGTTTGCATTTTAACTATTAGGCCAATGTCACTCCCTAATCTTAACTAATATGTGCAAATGATAAAATAATCTTCTGAAAAATATGTTTAAATATTTATCCTTCAATTATTTTGCTATATAGCTACCAAACACAGCATACACATTCTTGCATCATTGGTAACCAGGTAATATGTTAGCTCAGTGTGAATAATGTGGGAATTTGACTCTCACCTCTAAACAATTGCCCTCCTCTTCTACTTTACACCCACTTATTAATGTATAATTATTATCAAATTAACCAAAAACTGGACATAGTACAAAAAAGTTTAAGAAAATCAGTATGGAAATTGCCAAAATAACACAGTTCCAGCACATTTAATAGCAGACGCCCTTTTCCTGCTTTTTAATCAAGTTAGATCAAAACAACTGACACTGAGTGAAAGCTGTTCCATCATTTATTGATGGAGAGATCAATTGCCCGGTTTTCAGTAAAAGGAGAAAGAGATGGAAAGAATAGAAAGGAAATAAGGAACAGATGGACAGATAGACAGCCAACAGCATTAATTGCACCCAGACTTAATTGTGATGTGAGACAAAGTAGACACATTTCGTAAACACTTGGATATTCAGGAAAGTTAACTTGATTATTGAAGGTAGTGTTTATGACGTAAGTAAAGCAAAACACAGATGTTGGTCTTTCAATCACAAAGAACTTGGATATGAGAGCTAATCATTTCCTTTTTTCTAAGTTTTTCTAAGTGTGAATGAGTGACATAATATTACATGCTATTTCAAAATGACTACATTTGTATATTAATTGGGTCCTGACCAAGACAAACAGGTAAATAAATAAAATAAATAAAACGCTTTAACTTAGTGTGGATATACCATGAGTACAGCTCAGACAGGCAAATAAACAAAGACTTACAGCTAGTGTGGAGCTGCTGCCAATGCGGTTTTCACAACTCAGCCTCTGGCTTTTCTCATCCGGAGTACTGTTGGCCATGAACGCCCTCTGGATCACACGCTTCGGGGTCTTAGTGAAAGAAAAAGCCCTCGTGACCTAGCACACACACATGCACAGTGTTAGTAATCAATACTTTTCTGTTTCGTAAGCGGGTGTTTGTCATAGGTGCCACATGTTTTTTGTTGTTGCAGGGAACATCTTGGATTTTCAGGCGCTTAATTTTGTATATCTGTAGATGGCACTCTTTTTGTCTGTTTGCACTTAGTATCCATCACTGCTAAGGCCAATTATACAACCTGTTGTTTTTTACATGTACTAAACACATCACTTACAGTACTCTTTGGCAAAGAACCATCTGCATCATGCATTACATGGTGAGAACAACAAATGCCATTTCATTAACAAATTATAGTTTGTTAAATTATAATTTTTGATTAATTAAAAAGGTCCAGTGTGTAGGATTTAGTGGCATCTAGCGGTGAAATTGCAGTTTGGCCGCAAAACGACCCTATCAACAGCCTTTGTTTTGTTTGTCTGTTCTGGGCTACTGTAAAAATGCCTCCATGGAAGGTGACCCTGCTCCCTATGTAGATAAAAAGAAAGGCTTATTCTAAGATAATCAAAACACAACAATACTTATTTTAGGGTGATTATACACAAATTATTTGTAAGTATGTTTTTATTTTATTCCATTTCTGCCACTAACGCCTCCTGAATGGGGGCGGCTGTGGCTTAGCGGGCCGTCCTCAGATAAGAAAGTCGTCAGTTCGATCCCGGCTTCCCCCAGCACATGTCGAAGTGTCCTTGAGCAAGACACTGAACCCTGAGTTGCTCCCGATGGGTCAGGCCAGCGCCTTGCATGGCAGCTCCGCTGTCATCGGTGTGTGAATGTGAGTGTGAATGAGAGGCAAAACTGTAAAATGCTTTGTCCGCTAAGGTAGAAAAGCGCTATATAAATGCAGTCCATTTACCATTTAAATGTTATACACTGGACCTTTAAAAGGGGAATGTGGCCAATTTAATATTAATTAATAATAGTTACAATACAAAAACATCCAAAGACACCCATGTCAAGAGTTCAAATTTAATGTTTTTTGTCTCTTGCCTGGTCAGGCAAGTGGGTAAGAAATTATTTCCCCAGAGTCAATTTTTACTTGCCCCTATACAAATTGCTTTATTTATTAGTGGGTTATCAAATAACAACAAGACTAAAGTTAATAGTCATGTTTAATCTTTATAAATAATAAAGTAGTTAATCATAACAAAGACACAGCATGTCATAGATGCAAAGCAACAAACATTCTTCGAATCGAAAATGGTATGACAGCTTTCGTTTTAGCTGGTTTGTAACAATTCACTATTAGCTGAGCCAGCATGCTGTGCTTGTGTAAAACATAGTGGCGGTGGATGAGAGACTGCGGACAGAGCAGATAAAAATATTGCTTTCTACATGTTTATGCTTGTTGAACAGGTGTATTGAGAAAGTATTACAAAGGTTTTATTACACTTACTTACAGTAACAATTATAGTTGTCGTCAACTCAAGTAATCGCTGCCACAGCTAGTAGTAATACTATTATATGCTATTATGTGCTTTGTTTAACTAGTAGTCACGTACACAATGAATACATGCAAACCTATTTGCATACATGGTTGTTTTTAAAGTGAATCTTGTAACACAAATAAACAGGCTATGGGGCAGACTGTCTTGCCAGTCAGTGTACCAATTTCTCTTTCTTTAACCTCTCAACCTTCACTGCTCTCAATTGTTCCCTCAAATGTCTCCTTAAGCAGCTTTAAAATCAGATAAACCATTCTTTCACACACTGTTTGACAATGTCACATACATCTGTATGTTCAAAAGATTCTTTCAGGCAGGATCATGCTTCTATTTTGTTAAATATTCAAATCCTTCAGCTACCCTCACCGGATAAGCTGGAAAGAGCAGCTAAAACATCTAAGGCAGATTTCAATCCCAGCACATTGTTTTAAGACTACACAATTAAATCAAGGGGAAAAATCTGCACTAGATGTATTTTTGTCTCATTTCATTCATGTTTGTGTGTAATTCAGCATGACATAGTTTGCATATTTACCTGGACTACAATTTCCTGCAAGTCTGACCCAGGGCTGCGTTTAGTACAGGAGTTCAGAGCAGCGAACAGAAATAAGACTTGTAAAAGTAAATAGCCTTACATTGGACTTTGACTGGAGTGACAGAATGCGAGTCGACACAGGGGCTTCTCAACTGATGATTCAAATCATCAATGTTAAGGGGGCAGCCCTAGTCTGAAGAATGCTTGGCTGCTCAACATGTATAGGCTGTAAGTTGGAAAATTGGGAAGGTTGATCACGTGAAGCTGATTTTTATGCCTTTACCTTTTTAGAGGTCTTCTTGATGGCCCTAGAGGCTTTGCTCAGTGTGCTGTCCATATCCTTGGTGCTGACCTGTAGTGAGTCTGGGTCTGTACACTGAATCAGGACCTGCTGGTTACAAGACAAAAAAACAATACAGCCTCAAATGTAATATCATGACCTTAAGTGTGTAATTAATGTAATCAATACCAATAGATACATTATGCTTTACTGTCAAAATAGTTGCAAGAGGGGATGTGTGGTAGGATACACAGTTTCTCTCCCCTCACCCTGCACTGAGGCTTATTAACAAGCATGACTATTTCCTTAGGTATTCACACTGCAGCGCTCACCCAGTGAAAACAGCATGAGGAATGCAGCTGGGAGACGGCAGGTAGACCAGAGGCCAACGTCGCCCCCTGCTGCTTGCTCTGCTAAACACAGCAGATAGCCTCACCACCATTTCTTCCAGTGGGCTCAAAAATGATGAAGCTTAATCAGCCAATAACAAGTCACCCCCCATAAACAATTGAAGGATAAGGTTGGCGATATTCTAGGTTTCTTTTTTTTAAACCTAAAAAAAAATCCAATGAAGAGACATAAATCAATTAGGAATTGGCATATTAGTATTAAGTACTTCCTATGTAGCTTGTATTCCCCTGTGCCAAAGAGCTCCATTGTTCTTAAAAAAACACATCAATGAGCAAACTGGGTGACATGTTCTTTTACTACCATGAACACACATACTGTAGTTTATTTTGACAAAGTTCCAAATACAGTACTGCTGCCAGATATACTCAGTAGAGCACGAAATATGTATTAATTCACAGCTGAAAAAATTCCAACAAATGTCTCCTGTTTGAGTAGCGTTACCTAAAAACTACACAAGATTAGTGGGCCTTTTTTACAATCTAAATCCACTTTTAAGTTGGTAAATAATATTTAGTCATCATCTATTATTTCCTAACATTTAAATTTTTATTATTATAATGAGTCAAACCCTATTAAATGGAATTTGGTTTTTGAAAACAACTCAATCACATATCAATCACAACATTTAATATAGGCTACAGAATTTACAGATTAGGCCTATGCATAGAGAGAAAAGAGACACCACATGGACTTAAACCGGGTGCTAGCTTGAGCATAATCAAAGCATCAAGGGAGATTGTTGCAGAAGCAATTGTCATTAGCTTTTACATCTTTGCCTCAGACAGACGACTGCTCATGGCCGTTTTAATATTGATCTGAATGCTGAACCCATGCTCTGCTGCCACACTGGAGACTGGAATTACCGGCGCCACTTCAGCCAGAGTTTTGAAGTCAATGAACATTTCTTCCAGGGAAGTGCTCAGAAGTCAGCAAAAATCTCTGAACATGGGATTTCCTGATCCTGGAAGCACTCGCTTCATAGGGAGTAAATCCTGAAACATGCGCTCCTTCTGCACAAGGGGCACGGGTGCGCCACTCTGGATCACAGAGTGCGCGCCATGCCCTCCAGTCTGCAGCTCTTCAACGCTTTCAGCACCCAGATAGCAAGACACGCTGAGTACAGTGTCGAGGTCAACGACGATGCCTGCATGCTTTGAGTGGAATCTTTTAGTGGAAGCCCCGGGGTGCTAAAAGCCTGTGCCCCCCAGCTATGTGGAGTTCTTCAACATGTCTTTAACCTGAGCCTGAGTCTTCAAAGGGTCCCTGTTCTGTGGAAGACATCTTGCCTTGTTCCTGTGCTGAAAACGCTGCATCCCAGTGGCTTCAAGGACTACAGACCGGTGGCACTGACCTCCCACATAATGAAGACGCTGGAGAGACTGGTGCTGGAACAGCTGCGGCCCATGGTCAGACCCCTGCTGGACCCCCTTCAGTTCGCCTACCAGCCCCGGCTGAGAGTTGAGGACGCCATCATCTTCCTGCTGAACCACATTCACACCCACCTGGACAAGCTGGCAAGCACGGTGAGGATCATGTTTTTTTTATTTCTCCAGTGCCTTCAACACCATCCGGCCAGCCCTGCTGGGTGAGAAGCTGGCAGCGATGCAGGTGGACGTCCCCCTCGTGTCCTGGATTGTTGACTACCTGACTAGCAGACCACAGTATGTGCGTCTGCAGCGCTGTGTGTCCGACACTGTGGTCAGCAACACTGGGGCCCCTCAGGGGACTGTCCTCTCTCCCATCCTCTTCACCATCTACACCACAGACTTCAGCCACCACACAGAGTCCTGCCACCTTCAGAAGTTTTCTGATGACTCTGCTCTGGTGGGATGCATCAGTGGTGGTGATGAGACTATGTACAGGGATGTGGTGGGTAACTTTGTCTCATGGTGCGAACAGAACCATCTGCAGCTCAATGTGACAAAGTCCAAGGAGCTGGTTGTAGACCTACGAAGGGCCATGGCACCAGTGACTCCGGTTTCCATCCAGGGGGTCAGCGTGGACATCGTTGAGGATTACAAGTATCTGGGAGTACACAGACAAAAAACTGGACTGGGCTAAGAACACTCAAACTCTGTACAGGAAGGGCCAGAGCCGCCTCTATTTTCTGAGGAGGCTGAGGTCCTTCAACATCTGCCGGACAATGCTGAGGATGTTTTATGAGCCTGTGGCCAGTGCTATCCTGTATGCTGTTGCATGCTGGGGCAGCAGGTTGAGGGTAGAGGACGCTAACAGACTTAAACTGATCCGTAAGGTCTGTGACATTGTTGGGGTGGAGCTGGACTGTTGGTGGTGTCAGAGAGGAGGATACTGGCCAAACTACATGCCATCCTGGACAGCGTCTCCTACCCACTCCATGACGTGCTGGTCAAGCAAAGGAGTACGTTCAGCGGAAGACTCATCCTCCCAAAATGCACCACAGAGCGCCACAGGAAGTCATTCCTGCCTGTGGCCATCAAACTCTATAACTCCTCCCTTTAAGTGTTAGTCGATATGACCCTAATTCACTAAACTGGACACCGATCATGAACATCTCTGCAATACTGGACATAATTTGGGAATATTCGGTGCTTAAACTACTGTGCAATACACCCTGTTTTCAATTTAATTTGTGATAGTCATTTACACTTCTAGTACGGCTGTGCAATATCCTTCGTCCCATTATATATTGTTAATAAGCTACACGTAACTTGACAGCTCATGCACTATTACTTTATACTGTAATATTAACCTCAACCGGTAAAGCCACTTTGTACATTACACTTACTTTTTTAAAATGTATACTTATATCCACTTGTACTTACCTGTATTATATTTTTGCTTTTTGCCTTGCTTAGTACTTCCATTCTTGTGTGCACTGACGTGATAGTGAGCCGCTGTTACAAAGAGTTTCCCCTTGGGGATTAATAAAGTATTTCTGATTCTGATTTTTGATGAATTTGCTACCTCCGTGATGTTCTCTGCACACAAAATAAAAAAGGTCTGTGTGTTTGCCTTCATGAGTGTGATGCCACACTTGCTGTCTTGTAAAGCCTCACTGAATTTCGTTGCACCTCACCTGCAATGGTGGAAGAAGTAGACTATTTACATCCTTTAGTTAAGTAAAAGTAGCAATACCAGATTGTGAAAATACTCCACTACAAGTAAAGGTCCTGCATTCAAAACCTTATTAAGGAAAAAGTATTATCACCAAAATGTACATATCAAAAGTAAAAGTACTAATTGTGCAGTGTTTATTATGACTTTTTGGATTAAAATTACTACTGCATTGACTTGTATGTTGCATTTTAGTGTGGTGGAGGTTTAAAGTTTAACAATTTTTAAAGTACTTTATATACTGTTGGATATTTTAACCTACAGCAGTGCATCATATTCTATAAGATCATCATATGTTTAGCATCACTGTCCTGTGAGAACAATGCATCTTCCACCACTGCTCACCTGGCTCATTCATCAATTCCTCTAGAGTAGTTAGGTTCATGTTCAGGACAGGTTGGATGGAGGAGATGTTAAAATCATCTTTTTGGAACTTGAGGTTTATGTGGTTCACCACAGCCAAGACATCAGTCAGCAAGTGAGTTTGAGGTGCTTTCTAGTACTATTAACAACCGGGAAATCTCTCACAGCTTCCTCCTCCAACACCAGAACAACCCAGTTGGCACGTATTCCCCTAACTGCCCTCTCCAGCAACAGCCAACGTATAGCTGATGGTTGTTTTAGGCTTAGCAGGTCATGTTCCCCCATTTCGTTTTGGAGTCCATTTAGTCCGTGTATTCAAATGGGGGAAATTTTGTAGTATGTGTATATGTTAGAAATAGTGGTGACACATGCACTTATTTCACACACAGCCTTGGAGGCATCTCTGGCAGCCAGTGTTCTGTGTGCATCACAGTTAATGTTTACGAGGTAGGGACAGTCATTCTGACGCAAAGTTTTGTGGAAGTACAGCCTTTCCATCCACCACAACACTCGCTACATCACTTCCAAAAATCTGTAAAGTGCGACTAAAAATTTTCATTGGTTGCACTGGCACGAAATTTAGCAGGTCTGATTTAAAAAAATAAAAAAATAATGTATACCCAAATTAATAAAGACCATAGCATTGATAAGCTGACATTACCATTTTATCTGTACTTTTTAATGTTTTGGTGTAATTCGTTATCATCCTGCAGTCTCTCTCCTGCTCTCTGTGTCGGGGTTGAGCTCCTCTACGTTGGAAACAGTGAACTTGAAGATTAGCCTATGTAAACATGTAGAACATGATAATTTAGTCTGCTCTGTCTGCAGTCTCTCATCCACCACCACTGTTTGTTACACAAACACAGCACGCTAGCTGGGCTAATAGCGATTTTTTACGGGCGGGTGTGGCTTGGTGGAAGAGTGGGTCATCCCCCAAACGGAAGGTTGGCTGTTCGATCCCGGCATCCCTCAGCCCTTGTATAAGATATGGAAGCCCAAATTGCTCCCGAGCGCCGTGAATGATTAGTGTCCCTGTACTGATGGGCACTTAGCTTCTCCTCCATTAGTGTATGAATGTGTTTGAATGGGGTGAATGTGATATGTAGTGCGTGAAGCGCTTCCTAGTCAGAAGACTAGAAAGGCACTATACAAGTAGAGTCCATTTACCATTCACAAACAAGCTCAAACGAAAGAAATCTAAATGTAGTCTAACTATTTAGCTTAGTTTGCCATGTATCTTTAGAATTTGGCAAATTCTTGTAAACTTACTTACTGGCTGAGACAAACCAGCCCCTCCTCCCTCAGCAGTACCTGCAAGCAGCAAATCACATCAGCAGCAGAAGGAGGAGGATGGAAGGCAGACTGATTTTTAGTGTATTCTTCATTCTTTCTAAACTATACTCAGTACTTTGATGTCAGGAATATGATTTATTTAATTGAGATTTTAGATTTGTTTCCAGTGAAATAATATTGAGTTTACATAGTGACTTTGCTGTTGTAAATGTTACTGCTTCATAAACATTTAGTTAGACTACATTTTAAATATTCAATTCTAATCCTGTACTGTGCTAGTAAGTTTTCACTCATTGTGTTGTCCCAGTTAACATGTGTGTGAAATCTGGAATTGACCAATTAATTTCTAAATTATGGCTAAAAATCTATTTTAAGATTACAATGACCTTTGAGTCAAAAGTGTCGCCTATTCAGTGTCCGACTAATTGTGAAATACTTTAATCATAATACCAGCATACATTTTTTGAGTTATGGCCAAAAATGTATGTATCATTTGAGGTCACAGGGATTTTGACCGCCAAGTTCTAATCTGAGTCCAAGTGGACGCTTGTGCCAAATTTGAAGAAATTCCTTTCAGGCGTTTCTAAAATATTGCATTCTCGTATCTGAAAGCATAATGCCTCAGGGCAAGGCTATAGCCGGCTCGGAGGCATAAGAAAACAATATTACAACCTTCATGATGGTAGGATGTGCTGCAGGACTGTTCTATTAGACTGCAGTTTTAGGTAGGTGTACAGAATAAACCTTCTTATTTGGCATCACAATGAGCAATACAATAACCATCTGCACGACAGTTGAGCTGTTATTTTAAAATAAATGTAGTTTATTTGTTGTTTGCCTTTAAAAACAATCAAATCTAACTGTTTGAACAATCAAACAAAATTGCCTCATAATATGCGGGGCAGTGGACCACACAAAACATTCTTGGCACCAAGATTCCAGTGCGGAACTTGATTAGCCAACTTGATTAACATCGCCCACATCAAAATTGAGTCAATTTCTTTATTGTCAACTACTCTTTCAAAGGTCAAGAATGAACATTCAATCTTAACGTGCCATTTTTTTTTTTTTTAATTGTTTTTGAAGGAATTTTTCTTACTTTTACAGCTCTGTATTTTGTATTGGACATGGATAGTTTTCTTTTCCAACCCAAAATCGCCAGTAGGACAGTGCTTTTTCCAGGGGCTTCAGGATGGTGACGAGACTAAGCATGGACCCATTTGTTTTTGGAGAGGAAAAGGTTCTTTCAGTGTAAACTACTGTTGACAGAGCTAACACAGCCTCCTTCCCTGCCTGCCAATCTGTCAAACTACCTACTTTCTTTTCTTTGTGTATGTATGTGTGTTTGAGAGAGAGAGAGGCTACTCACCGCATCAGCCCTGCAGATGGTGTTGGCGACGTGGCGGCAAATTGTTCGCAGCCAGGTGCTTTTAACTGTTTCCTCTCCAGCCAGTTGGAAGCTGAACAACAAGTTCTCCTGTTCAGTTGGAGGGCGAACCACCAAGGCGAATGCATTCACACAGTCTTACAGGAGGAAGGGAAGAGATGGAGAGTCAGTGATAGAGAGAGGGAAAATAATGACAACAGTGACAAAAAGAAGGGAGGAGCCAGTGAAGACATTGAGATGAAGAGAATGAGATAGAAAAGGATGAGGATGACTTGAGGAAGAGTGTTGGATGGGGAGAAAGGGGAGAGAAACCGATGCAAAAATAAGAGCAGACAGAAATGGTGGAAGAAAAGAAAAAAAACAACAAAACAGAACACAAATCAACTTCAGTACTTCGCCCATACTCCATAACCCTCAATCATTACTGTTCCCTGTGTAAAGACAGCATTGTCTGAACAATGCATTTTCACATGAAAGTACAAGGGTAGACAAAATAAAGGAAACTCCACACTATGTAAGAAACACTTGCTTTCCAACTTCCTTCACTTATTCCTGGCAGAGTGTCATACTGTATCCAGAAATGCGGGATCCTGACACTTTGTACATACAGGGATTGATGGTAATCTGGTTTCTTTTTAAGCAGTTCTGTATTCATATTATATCTAAGTTTGATTCAAACATACTGTATCTCTAGTGTATAGCTGCCTATAAAAAGAATAGTACTTACGCTTATATTTTGCTTCAGCAGTCTGAGTTAGACAAATCAAGTGGTAATCTTTCAAAGTGAGGGTTTTTAGTATGAAAGTCATGCAACACGACGAAGCCTCATATCTTTGGAACACATTTTTGGACTGTGATGTTGTCCCCCATCAATTACATTGAAGGTGCAATAGGAAGGGGTGTTTCTAGTATAGGCAGGAGGAATGATTACAGCAAGCACAACCTGTTTCAATGTTCATATGGGCACCTGACTGCTGTTTTAAGATTTCAAAAACTGTGAACCTACCTACCGGTTAATTCAATTGGAAGTTGGTAGTTTTTCTCTTCTTGTTGGTGTCTCAAGAGAAACTGAAAACCAACCTTTGAGTCAGCTACTAATCAACATTCTTCATTTAAGAAATTGCCAAAATGAAATTGACTTAATTAATGACATCCATGCTTGTTGTGGGATTTTCCCAAAACACACCATGACAATTAAATGATTTTTGAACATACTGGAAAACAGCTTCAGCAGTCAACCTTGTTCAAATAAATGATATCTTGGAGTTTGTTTGTCAGTGTTTCTAACATTGCGCTGTATCACAGGGACACTCAAAAAGGGTGTTCAAACATTTTGGGGTATTACAATGGAGTGCAGGTTGAGAGGGGAACATAAAACAGCCTCAAATGTTGTCCCTGTGTTACCCTCTGTGTCCTGCAGGTCCAGCACTCTTCGAATCTGGGACAGCGGCATCAGTGCAATGTGTTTGAGCGGAGGCGGTGGTCTCGTCTGTCCTAGTGGACTCTTAAATGTATTGATCGCCTTGTGTCGCTTCCTTGCAATCTGTAGAGACACACAAAATGCACAAAATGAGACAGCAACTTTGGAGGTAAATGTGAAGACAGGCAACTTCCAAATTACATCTTGTATGTGTGTCCTTGCACTTTAGAATTGAGTGTGTGTGCATTTTCCAGTGTGGGTTAGGCTGCTATCAGTTACTTCACAATAAATCAATGAGGCCTTCATAGATGTAAACGATGCAACTCATTAATGCCACATTAATTAGATGCTGAGAAAGACGAAAGAGAGAGAGATGGGGGAGAGGATAAAATAGGACACTACATCATGGGTCATTGTTATTTTGGCAGTGTGAGTGATTATATGAATGCAAGAGTTAATCAATGATTAGTGATGATGGAGGCAAATAGTGAGGCCACTCTAATACAACATTCACTCAATATACACAAAGGACTACATGAAAAACTGTCAAAAGTCCGTGTGTGGCTGTTCAACACACACAGGCGCAGCCACCCACCTCATCCTCATCTCTTTCATGACTGCCTTTGCGAACACACACACACACACACACACACACACACACACACTGACTGTGTCAGTAATGACAGACTGCGCACACACATTAATTGATCCCCCTTTCAATCCTGCTACACTGCAAAAGTCTTTCATAGTTATATTACTTATAGTTAGGGCTGACTCAGGTGAGTCCTGAACCATCCCTTAGTTATGCTGCAAAAGGCCTAGCCTGCCAGGGGACTTCCCAGGATGCACCTCTGTCCTCCTCTCCCTCTGTATGCATTCTCATGCCATAAATGCATGTTTCTAACTCGACTTCTTCGCTCTCCCATAGTTTTGTGCTTTCTCGGCCCTCTCTTCTCTCTTACTATAACTTTCAGCAGCTATTTCTGCCTCCGGAGATGTGGAATCTAGATCTGTGATTGCTGTGTCTATGGTGGAGGGGGCTCTACCTGGAGCTGCTTGGTTGTCCATCTGGATCCATCCTCTTCCCTTATGTTTTACATACTACACTTATCAATTCAATTTTATTTATATAGCCCAGTATCACAAATCACATTTGCCTCAAAGGGCTTCACAATCTGTAACATACGACACCCTCTGTCCTTAGACCCTCGATTCGATTAAGGAAAAACTACCCAAAAAAAAACCTTTTAACAGGGGAAAAAATGATAGAAACCTCAGGAAGAGCAACAGAGGAGGGATCCCTCTCCTAGGACGGACAGACATGCAATAGATGTCGTAAGTACAGAATAGATTTATAGCATCAAAATCATAACATATACAGCCATGATGGCAAAATTGTTGTGTGTATATATATATATATATATATATATGTTAGAAATGTTGAGGTGGTAAAACATAAGGGAAGATGATGGGTCCAGACGGACAATCGAGCAGCTCCAGGTGGAGCCCAACGAGCAGGACCCGAGCCACTCGTCCCCTGCACCATAGACACAGCAGCACTGCCCCAGCAGGTCGCCATAGTCACCGATCCAGATACATTTTCGGACACTGAAATACCTGCTGAAAGTGACTGTAAGAAAGGAGAGATGGACGACAAAGCACAAAACTCCGGGAGAGGGAAGAAGTCAAGTTAGTGACATGCATTTATGGGATGAGAATGCATACGGATGGAGAGGAGGACAGAGGTGAAGAGAGAGAGGTGCATCCTGGGTAGTCCCCCGGCAGTCTAGGCATAGGCTATAGAGCAGCATAACTAAGGGATGGTTCAGGTTCACCTAGTTATCATAATTATATATGATAATTGTATGAACTATGATTTTCTGTTATGAATCTATTCTGTACATACAACATCTATTGCATGTCTGTCCGTTTTGAGAGAGGGATCAGTCCTCTGTTCCTCTTCCTGAGGTTTCTATCATTTTTTTTCCAGTTTTTAGTTTTTCCTTAGTCGAATCAAGGGTCTAAGGGTAGAGGGTGGCGTATGTTAAAGATTGTTAAGCCCTTTTAAGGCAAAATTGTGATTTTTGATATTGGGCTATATAAATAAAATTTAATATTAAAAATACACAGTCTTTCAATTATTATATAATCTAAAAGAGGACCAACACTTAAGAGTTAAGGAATTTTGGCCTTTCTTCAAAACATTTAGAAACTGTTTTATTTGAGTTTGACAGTCTCTGAACACGATCTAGCATCTCTCTGCATCCAACAATCCTGTCTGCTAACACTGTTGTTGTATGAGACTGCACGCAGGAAGAGCATTCACTGAATCGGTTTAGAAAATAATGTTGAAGCCGACAGACAAGTAAGACATGCTGTAATAACTTTGTTGTCTGACGTGTGTAAACACAGTGGGTGTGGAGTGTTTGTGCAAATGTGGATGCTTTCAAAAACTTTTGGTGAGAATTGGTTGTAAACAAATAAAAAAATAGCATGAAGAAGAGTGAATGACATGCCAAGAGCTGACATGAGCTGCCAGCTCATTATTAAATTGAAAGCAGTGACTGTTTGATTTCCGAGTGTTCACTTTCACTGAAGGCCAAGACAGTGGTTCAGAAACGTTTGAACTGCTAGGTATTTAGTCTAGCGAGAATGTGGGAGAGGCAGTAGAGGGTGATAGAATAGGGAATATGAGTGAAGGCTAGAGATAGTGTAATTTTTAACTAATCTACTAGCTTTACTAGCTCACAAGTAGTAAGTTCAAGAGTAGTAGAAGTTGTATTTCGGGGAGTGGGGGTCTGTTGGGGGTGAATGTTACGGGGGGCATGGCTCAGGAGGTCAAGTGTTTGTCTTGTAATCGGAAGGTTCCTAGTTTGATCTCCCTCTGGCTCCTCCAGAGAGAGAGAGTTGAAGCACAAGACACTGAACCCTACTTCTCCTGATGAGCCGGTTGGCACCTTGCAGGGCAGCCTCTGCCACCAGTGTATGAATGCGTGTGTGAATGGGTGAATGATGGCATGTGTTTTAAAGCACAATGAGTGGTCGTTAGACTAGCAAAGCACTATATAAATGCAGTCTGTTTACCATTTACGTTGCCTTATAGTTCAAGGGTGGCGTATAACAGGGTACATCATAGGTTTTTGACTGCTTTTCTTTTGGGGGGGTTTAGAGAGAAATAGTTAATTTTCTCTGGAAAAAGGAAAATGAACACAATATGGGAACAAGATTAATAGATAGTGTAATAAATTGATGGTATATGTAATTTACTTACTCAGAAAAGTATCAGACCGATCTCAGTTTGTTTATGTTAACGATGAATCATCCGAGCACACCAAAGTTAGTCACGGAGTTCCGCAAGGTTCTGTGCTTGGACCACTTCTATTTACTTTATATATGCTTCCTTTGGGCAATATTATTAGAAAGAACTCCATAAAGTTTCATTGTTACGCAGATGATACCCAGTTATATTTATCGATTAAGCCGGATGAAACTGATCAGTTAGTTAAACTTCAATCATGCCTTAAGGACATAAAAACCTGGATGACCAGAAATTTTCTGATGTTAAACTCGGACAAAACTGAAGTTATTGTACTTGGCCCCGAACGCCTCCGAGACTCGCTGTCGGCAGATCTAATTGCTCTAGAGTGCATTGCCCTGGCCTCCAGCACCTCTGTGAGGAACCTAGGAGTTATCTTTGATCAGGATCTATCCATCAACTCCCACATGAAGCAAACCTCACGGACTGCCTTTTTTCACCTACGTAACATTGCCAAAATCAGGCACTTCCTGTCTCGAAATGATGCAGAAAAATTAATCCATGCATTTGTTACTTCAAGGCTGGATTACTGCAATTCCATATTATCAGGCAGCCCAAAAAAGTCCCTTAAGATTCTCCAGTTGATTCAGAACGCTGCAGCACGTGTACTGACAGGAACTAGGAAAAGAGATCATATTTATCCAATATTATCTTCTCTGCACTGGCTCCCTGTGAAATCCAGAATAGAATTTAAAATCCTTCTCCTCACCTATAAAGCTCTTAATGGTCAGGCACCGTCGTATCTTACAGAGCTCATAGTGCCTTATTACCCCACTAGAACACTGCGCTCTCAGAATGCAGGGCTACTTGTGGTTCCTAGAGTCTCCAAAAGTAGAATGGGAGCCAGAGCCTTTAGCTATCAAGCTCCTCTTCTGTGGAATCAGATCCCAGTTCGGGTTCGGGAGGCAGACACCATCTCCTCATTTAAGAATAGGCTAAAGACTTTTCTCTTTGATAAAGCTTATAGTTAGGGCTGGCTCAGGAGAGTCCTGAACCATCCCTTAGTTATGCTGCTATAGGCCTAGACTGTCGGGGGACTTCCCAGGATGCACCTCTCTCTCTTCACCTCTGTCCTCCTCTCCATCCGTATGCATTCTCATCCCATAAATGCATGTCACTAACTTGACTTCTTCCCTCTCCCGGAGTTTTGTGCTTTGTCGTCCGTCTCTTCTTTCTTAGTGTCACTTTCAGCAGGTATTTCAGTGTCCGATGTATCTGGATCGGTGACTATGGCAACCTGCTGGGGCAGTGTTGCTGTGTCTATGGTGCAGGGGACGAGTGGCTCAGGTCCTGCTCGTTGGGCTCCACCTGGAGCTGCTCGGTTGTCCGTCTGGACCCATCATCTTCCCTTATGTTTTACCACCTAAACATTTCTAACATAATCATATATATATATATATATATATACACACAACAATTTTGCCATCATGGCTGTATATGTTATAGTTTTGATGCTATAAATCTATTCTGTACTTACGACATCTATTGCATGTCTGTCCGTCCTGGGAGAGGGATCCCTCCTCTGTTGCTCTTCCTGAGGTTTCTATCATTTTTTTCCCCTGTTAAAAGGGGGTTTTTTTGGGGTAGTTTTTCCTTAATCGAATCGAGGGTCTAAGGACAGAGGGTGTCGTATGTTACAGATTGTGAAGCCCTTTGAGGCAAATGTGATTTGTGATACTGGGCTATATAAATAAAATTGAATTGAATTGAATTGAATTGAAAAGTGGATTTAGTGTTACCACAGCTTATAAATAGCTAATACAAGTAGGTACGTGAAATAATTGAATGGTGAGAAATTTCACCATTTTAAATGTTGGTGTGATCAGGCCTTTAGACAAAAAACTTTACATTTAGATTTTTCAGTTAAGGTTAAAATTTAGGTGAAGATTCAAGTAGGGGTTTCTAATCTAGCAATTTACAATGAACGAATGGGATACAATATAATATTATTCTTAATGTGGTGCAAATGTAATTGATTGTTAGAGCTACATGTAAGTGATACTACAGCTTTCACAGCCACCTGTGTGTCCCTGTGGGACGCAACAGGCTCGCTACTGTCTGAAATTCAGGTTGCCTCAGCATGTTCTGTAATTTATTTTGCCTTGGGTCAGGGGTGTAGGCAAACCGTCAGATTAGACTACGGTAAAACAGGTAAATTAAGTGTAAGTCTTCTGTGTAAAAAAAAAAATTGTCAAAAGTGTATTGGTGTTTGTATGCACTCTGACCTCAAGGCAGTCATTGAAGAGGAAGAGTGTGACGTGTTCTCCACGGTCACATGGCTGGTCTCCCAGGGCAATTGTTTCTACCCGGTAAACCAGACTGCGATGGGAGGACAGCAAGTTGGCCTGCACAGAAGACAAAACATAGAAAGTTACAGGACGGTATGGAGAATGATGAGTCAGACAGAAAGAGAGCGAGGGAGGGGGGGGCGGGGGCGGCTAGGTTAGAAAAAAGCAAATTGGACAGTAACACATCAGCCAAACTGATAGAGAAAAAGAGGCATACATGGGAGGAAATAGTATTGAGAGTAGACTGGAAGATTATGGAGAAAAGATCGAGTAACAGATTTAACATATAGGGTTCGTTTCAGTCCCAACCTAATGATTCTTTTCAAAATTCTAAATTATTCCTTCACATTATACATTCTCATCATAATTAGATTGTTAAATCATGTATAGAACAAGATGTCAACAGACATGTATTTGCAGTGGAAAGACTTTCTACTGGCTTACAGGTCATATGCATTCAATCTCTACTACTTCTTTACTTCGTCAAATCAAAACACTCCTTAGCTTAAGGGAATTCAAACAGCCATATTCTTTTATAAGATAGGCGTAATAATGACATTTTAATCTCTCCCATGTCAATAAAACAGCCTGTTGGAAACGTTTATTGATGACTTACTGACATCTGGTGGAAATCATCATGGTATCACTGTCTAAGCATGTAAAATACACACATATCTAACTATGGCTTGACTGATCTGTACACAGTCTACAATAGGTCTATTTTAAGGGACATCATGCAGAGCCTTATAATTTCACAGTTTGTTTTTTCATGTGGGATAATATGAATTAAAGAATTATAGAACTTGGCATAGCACAGACATGCAAACAATAGCAATCCTCAAACTTACAGGACAGCCATCAACTTCATAAACAACATCAAAGATCTGCTTCTGGCCTTCAGTCTTCCTCTTGTCCTCGTTGATGTGACTGGAGGGGATGAAATTTAGAGGGAAAGTTAAAGAATGGATGAAAATAATGTTATTGTTCATCTCAGTGCTGAAACAATTAGCCAAGAAATCAATTTGACCAATAGAAAAATAAACAACTAAAATTTTACTAATCCATCACTTTTCTTAGTGAAAAGGAAAAATGGTGACAATTTGCCGCCTCCACCTTCTCAAATGTGTGGCTCTGCTGGTTATTTTTGTTTTACATTATTGTAAATTGAACAACTTTGGGGTTTGGACTGTGGGTCGGACAAAAAAAGGAATATAAAGACATCTCTTTGGACTCCGAGATGTTGTAATGGACATCTTAAACAATTTTTCAACCTTTTAATTAAAAAAGGGTAATTAATTAATTGCTTAACCGTAAATATAATCAACAAAGAAAATAATCGTTGGATGCAGCTAATAAATCCAATTATTATTCTGACAATCTCTGGTTAGATTTTTTCAGAGTTGATTGCTCATGGCTGAAACAGCAGGTTAGACCAGAGGGAAATTGGCAAAAGATATAAGGAACATCAACAATCAACACTATTTGATTTTCTTGCTCACAGAGTAAAACAGGAAGTATTCAAATACAGATTTTTGATAAGCATTTCAAGGTTTTATAGTGGGGGCGCCCCACCTTGCCTAAAATAAAGAGTGCCTCTGCTAATGTCAGTAATTCACGCACATACATAAAAAGCGAGCTAATTGTTCGGACCATCATCTAGTTAATCGCAAGGTGAGTTGCATTGGGTTCTGACTGATTCAACTCATTGGGTAGCACTGTATAATTTATCACATTATACGTTCGTGCTGCTGCAGCAGGTAATTAATCAGGGGAGTAGGCCACAATATCAGGAAAAGAGAAAACCTGAGTTTTTACATGTAGGAAAGTAGAGAAAATCAGTTCCATCAGTATTCAGGTGGAAACGTAAAAGTTAGTAGATGATCATCTGCTGGACAAGTGTTTACCCAATCGAGTGTCCGTCAAGCTGAAGTTAGATAAAGACTAGACTTCTATCAAAACCTCAGTGATGTTTGCATTACAGAGTTCATTTTTAAGAAGATCAGCAGTTATCACCTCCAAAAACCTAAACATTTAAATTGCCAAATTTAAGAAATTTAAGTGGTGTGATCATTTACTGTATTACTCCTGTATCGTCTTTATTATCCTCTACAATTTTAAGTTTCATGCTGTACATTGCTTGAAAGCGCACACTTGTTGTAAAAGTCACGTTGTTGTTTTGACTAAAAAACAAAGAAAAAGACGCAAAGGATTTGGGCATAATGGGACACACAGCACTGAATATGACATCCCAATGATCTAAAAATTGACTTGAAATAACCAAATTCTGGTCTAAAATATGTCAAGGCTTAAAATATCTTTTATTAAAATCACTTAATTTCCTGGTAAATCCTGGCTCAACAATGGTCAATTGCTACAAGTTGAACTTACATAATGGTCAAGACTTAGTATGATAGGAGGGAGTTCACATGCAGTGTTGAAAATAATCAAATAATGCTGGCTGTGTGATCGTCACAAAAGAAAGGGTAAGGTCACACCAACTCACGTCATGACTTCTTTCAGAGACTCAATTGCTTTCTCCAGTGTTATCTTGTCTGGGTTGTCATCTGACGTATGCTTCTTTATGTCTGCAATGGTGTAAGAAAGGAAACGGTAAGAAGTAGACAGGCAGGAAGAGATGAAAATCATGTAGAGAAAGGAGAGTAGAAAAGAATAGAGGAAGGGTAATTACAGACAGGTATCAACAGGCGATAATAGAGGAAGGAGGCATGTGTGGAAGGAGAAGATAAGGATAAAAAAACTATAAGGAATGTAATTAGCACAAGAAATGATTTCTAAACTGTCTCAACAAAGGGGTGTGTGTATATGAGTGTGTGTTACCGTTAAGAAGAAGGGCCACACTAGGGAGTCTCTGTACAGGTCTGATGAGCAGCTCCACTAGTGTCTGCCTGCCGCACTCCGGCTTGGCCTGGTTGATCTGTAGAATGAAAGCGTTAGTGTGACAACACGTGTGTTTGTGTAAACCTAAGCAACACATTGAATCTGGAAACAAAAGTTTGCAATGACAGCAGCAATGTGGGGGTCAGATTTGCTCAAGTCTATCTGTTCAACAAGCCATTTTTGTAGATGGCGGCCAGTATTTTCTAAAAAGGACGTTGCCAGAAAGTGTCACAACTTTGTGCACTTTTAAATGAACAAGCCACAGTAAATGGGAATGTCCCAGTGACAACACACAGCTTAAAAAAAGGCTACATATGATGGACACAATACAAAGTAGGGTTGGGCCGATGAATGATGTCCATCGTTGATGGCTAACAGCCATTGAACACTGAGCCCCTCTACCATCGTAACATTGTGATGTTCGTAATCTCTCTTGCCTACACACTCATTGCACACTGCCCTGTTCCTTAAAGGAGCCACGCTAGTCTTCTAACAAATAGGGAGGAAAAGTAAAAAAAGACCTGGTGAGTATGTGAGGATGGGCTGTGAATGTGCTCAAATTACCAGCCCCCCATTACTTAATTTTAAGAGATCACAAGCCAAACAGATTGGGAACCACTAGTCTAGACTGTGTCAGAGATGATGTACATTAACCATACGCTGATTGACAAGGCAATAGTTTGTAGTGTTGCTGTGAAGCAGTGTCACATATCATAAGGTTTTCATGTTTTTTTTTTCTTTGCCACCTCTTGCAAGTATTTTATGCAAAATATATACTGTTTATATATGTCATCCACCAGTCAGGCAGACAAACAGATAAGACAGTACAAATGCAAAAGGTCAAACCTTGAGAAAAGCATGGAAGCGTGGCTTTTGTTTCTCACACCGAACAATGGTCTCCTTGCTCATTTCAAAAAAGTTGACAAAGGGTGGGTAGGCCTTCACCAGCTCTTTAGACTGGAGAGGGAGAAGAGGACAGGTCAGAAGCATTGAGATATGACAAATATAAGAATGTGGTTTCAGTTAGAAGGGGGAAAAAACAACAACTTGGAACCACAGATTTTTTGCTTAAAGTTGTTTTTAAACTAGTCTCAAGGAATAATTTGCATTGCCACCATACTATCCCTCTCTGTAACTGCACAACTAACTATTCTCAATAATTACCCCATACATGCCTGTCACTGTTTTAACTGTGCCTTAATTTTTTGAGTAACTAGAAATGGCACGTATGCTCAGCAAACCAACCTCACATAAATAAAGGATGAATAAAAGAAATGTAATCATCAAAGAAGAATTCTACCCATGATGTTATTTAACACAGCATCACAGGCAAAACACTCCTGAAAAGAGTTCATGAAGCATTAAGGCATGGTTATAGCAGGGTTCCATTACAACAGAGCAGACACATACAGGAAGAGAAACAGAAAGAGGTGGGGCAGGGCAAGCTGGTGTGTGTGCAGTACGAAGCAAGGGGTGTAGGTGTGTACATTTGTGGGGAAAAGAGGGTGAGCAGATTAATGTAGTTTGTGAGTACACACTAAAGGAGGAGAATGAAGTAGAATTAAAATGGTGAAATAACTAAGGTAATGTATTCTTTCAAATATATAATATTTTCAATAGACATATATATATATAAAATATTTTGCATTTTTTCTATTTAGTATTGCAGTTTTGCACAATAAACGTTAAGATGTATGTAAAATATGTCCTAGTAATACAGTTATGAGTACAGTAATAGCTGCCATGCAGTACCTATGTACCTGTACCAGTTATACCAGTGCTTTACTCCTTCAAAAGCATTTATATTGAAATTTAAAGAAAAGCGATGATACAGTGATATATACAGTTACCATTCGTGCTTAAAATTATACCTTGATATAAATTTTAGGCCATACCACCCAGCCCTTGGTGCACCTAAATTATGCGCTGGCGTACCTAAATGAAAAGGTTATGCCTACCAGTGCCACTGAGGAAAAACTTAGGTAACGCTTTCTATGAAGCCTATAATGCCTACAATGTCGATATTGCATTATAAATATACTTATGTGTTGTGCTTATAGCAATGTATAATTATAGTTATAAACACTCAAATATTCATAATGCTTTATAACAATAATCATGACAAATTATAAAGCAATTTATAATGACTTCAGTAAGGTCAAGTATATTAATACTTAAATGCTGGTCACTAATAGTTTTTTGGTAAGGATCATAGTGTATTATAATTCTCATAGTTATAATATATTATATGATTATAAGTTATTACAACAGTGATTATAAGTTACTATAAGTGGTCATTGGGTGCTTAAGTAAAGTAATGACATTTCTGAGGTATAGGACAGATATAATACACTACAAGCTGGTTATAAGTCATTACAAGTAGTCACTGTTATCTTTAAGTAAATTGAAAAAAAAGCACAAAATAGTTTCCTCTAGCTCTGGTCAAAGAACAGAGTCATCAGATGGATTTAGGCTCTTTACTTGCAGAATGGAAATAGTACTTTGTATATTCTTAACACCCTAACCAGGGACGGGGGTTGTAAATTAGCCTGTGGTTAGAAACCTTATGTACAAGACATCGGTTACCTTCTGGTGGCAATGTCTGATTGTACTGTCCCTGTCAAATAAATAAAAATATAAGTAGCACAAATAGCATTGCAAAATGGCGGGGGGCCATTAAAGATAAGAGTGTATCTATTAGCTTCAGTGTGTCGTGAGGCTAAGCATTAGCTGCATGGCTAGACAAAGGGACATTTAAAGATGGCGGTAAGCCATGTAAGCTAGAGAGTTGCCTCTAGTAACACTGAAGCTAATGTAACTAAAGCTACATTTTTATGGCCACACCGACATTTTGATTTAGCGTTCCTTGTTTGACCCACGTTTGTCTGTAGTTTAGTGTATTTAGTTAGTCTTTATAGTGTGTTTTTGTTGGTTTATTTTTGTAAATAAATGATAATCTTTAATGTCTAACAAGAGTGAACAATTTGCCAACCTCTTCAACGTTTGAATTCCAAATCCTTCACCTACTAGCTATTAATGGTAATATTACGTTAGTTAAACATAATGACACCCCGTGTTTGATAGTTTAGTGTATATATGGGACTAAATCAATTAACTGGCTATCATTTGCCTTTTCCAAGGGTGGTGCCCCGAGGTCTTTATTAATCCTGATAGCCAAATCTAATTGGTTGCACCAACCTAAATTTGGTGCCCCTTTAATCATAGTAAACCCCAACAAATGGTGCTGCCATGTGAGGCATATTAAAGGTAAATCCCAAAGTTAAACTACAGCTGATTAGTCGATTAGCGGAAAATCAATAATTTCTCACGTAAAAAACATTTTATGGTTCCAGCTTCAAAAATATGAAGATTAGTTGCAACTCCTTTTAATAATTTTATTGAATTGTTAATAATGTTGAGGTTTGACGGCATTTCTCACTAATTCCGCAAACTAAACAATCACTCAATAAATTGAGAAAATAATCAGCAGATGAATCCATAATGAAAATAATCATTAGTTGCAGTCCGAAATAAAATAGTTCAAACTACAACAGTGAAATCTTTCCTTTATATTAATGACTATACTTAAATACACTCACTTAAGTAACATTTTCAATCCAGTACTAACAGAGTATTTTTACCTTGTGGTATTAGTACTTCGTCCACCACTGGTCACAAAAGAAATTGAGTCCGCTGATATGACAACTTCTTAATGAACAACTAAAAGATTTACATTAACATTTCACTAATGTAATGTTTTCCCCCAAACACTTGTTGTAATACATCATTTTATAATGCGTTATAACAATGATTATAAAGGTATTAAACAATGGTTATAATGTATTACAACTATGAGAATTATATATTATAATACTCTCATCCTTCCCAAAACATGTTATGTTTGTTATAAATCAATATGAAGTGCTTTTAACTATACTTATATACTGCTATAAGCACAGTATAATGCATTATAAGTACGTTTATAATGTATTATAGACAGGAGCTTCATAGAAAGTGTTACCAGAAATGTCTTACTGGAGCCCTGTATAGCCTTGCATGCAAAGACCTGCCCTCAAACTGTTTTAGTAATTTACCAGTGCCAGAATAAATACCGTAAGCACGTTGCCATAGTTCAATCCGTATAAGCATGTAGTGGTCTTCTCAGAGACAATGATACAGTGCATGATCAATGGCTTCGACCTTCTCCAGCTGCTGTAAACAGTCAAAATTGACTACTTCTGATATTAGTTAATAGTTTCTTGTTTGATAGATTTGACTACACTTTTTACACTGGTTTAATTTCAACAGAGCTGGAAAAAAATCATAATTACATACTGAATAACTCTTATCTTACAGAGTGTAACAGCAAAAACTCAACATCTGCATACTAGTTGAAATGTGTTTATACTCACATATTTGAGAATGATGTCTCCTACGCTCATGTCTTCTGACCAGTCTGTCAGGAGCTCCTCAAGGTCACTCTGATTAACAAACCAAATCACACAGAAATCAGATTGACAACTCTTCAAAAATGACACCATCACAATAATTAGGTCAAACCTGGTTGATAGAAACACATGACACACTACCTTTATTCTGGTGTGAACCTCATAGATATCTGGGATGCTGCCAAATATGGTCTTAATTTCTTCTTGGGCCAGGATGGGTCCGCCCACTTGCCCCTCTTTTTCCAGTGGAAGCTTGAAAAGCTTCAAATAAACAAATATGAGAGAAGGGCACAAAGACACACTCAAACAGAACACTTGTTCCACAAAAATCAAAACATCCATGTGAAATATTCAAGATGCTGTCAAAACCTTGGTATCAGTAATACAATATGCTAGGACAGTGAAATTTGCATTTAACTTGTCTACAAACGATTTTTTTTTATACATGGTTTTACAAGATGTAGCCTAATGTGTTGATTCTTTCAGTTTGTGATTCTGACTGTCAGTCAATATGTTAGCATTTGAGGTTTGTTTCACAACTGTAGTTGTGTTCATTTTGTGAACACCAAGGGGAAAAAACAATACATTGCTGCCTTTTAGTTGTAGTCTTCTTTATGTTCACTCTGAGTAAAAAACAAACTTAAAGCAGTAAACACAGCATTGTAGAGACTGACAGGTAACTAATTCATTGAACAGTTTTGGCAAATGACCTTGTGTAAGTACATAAGTAATACCTAAGTGGTTCCAAGTGGACACGCCATGAGCTCTGAACACAGGTATGTGTCATATACATAACAGAAAAACAATGTGTTTTTTTCAGACGATGGCACATTGTGAGCTGCATTGAAAAATGACATGCATTTAGGGCGGTAGCTTTTGTCACCACCGTCCCAAACATAATTTAAACTATCGCGAAGTAAAAGCTAGCCGTCCCAACAAAAAAAAAGAAAAAAAGAAGCCTGGTGCGTTTTGCCAGTGTGGCTACAGGTGACACCAGAAAGTGCTAAATTCCACCACCGCTTCAGGACGCCATTGTAACTGCCTGTCAGCAGCGACATGTACACTGCTTTCAGATGTCACTGTCGTGGTTCATCTTCTCACTCTGTGTGCGCATGTCAGTATGTGACAGAGTGCTTGCACACTCCTGAATTGTGTACTCTCTTGCAATTCTACATTGCCAACTTCGACAGAGATTGTTATGGATTAATTGCTGTTGTATTTTTTTAATGCTAAGTCTACTTTCTGTCCCCTAACCATCTCAACAATTATTTTTTATCATCCCTGATCAATTATTTTTTGCAGCTATCACTGTGGTGCTAAACAAAAACAAAAAAAATGTGAATAATATGATTTGGTTCTCCACTGATAGACTGTACCACTGATAGTACACTATACCAGTGCCATACCGACATTGGCAGTCAGCCTGTATTACTGTTGTGTCATGTTGAAAAATGAAATCCAATTAGCTGTCTGCTGCTGATCTGAACGTGGGCTTATACTATCTACTGCCTCAGTAAATGGCTTTAAGATGGGGAAAAAAAGGACCTTCTGCACTCAGAAATACAGATCATGCTTGGAAGGGAAAATAGGAGCATGAATTGACTATAAAATAAGCAGTAATCAACAGCTCTACAACTCATGCCTAGCATGCCACGGTTACTAAATGTCTGGATTATGGAATCAGCCTCAACTGCGTTTTCCTTTGATAAATGCCACGTTAGTGAAACTACAGCAGCATTATTAAGGTGATTTTAGCAGCATGTGGTGAGTTAGCTTTTAGAAGGGCATAACCTTATATTCCCAGATTTAGTTTAAACTGGGCAGTTTTTGTGGAGGACAAGGAACAGTTAAACCTAGTAGAATACAACAGAAGACAGAAGCAAAAATCAAGGAAAGATGTTTGAGGCAAAAAAAAAAAGACAGGGAGAGAAAGAGTGAATGAAAAGGAAGCAACATCGAAATGGAAGAAGCCTAAGAAAGATAGTAAAGAAAAGAGAAAGATTTTTAAGGGGAGACAGAAAGAGAAATGGTCAGGCAGGTAATTTCCTGGTCAGCTGTTCGACGCTCCATTTGGACCGAATGATAAGACAGGCCAAGTGAGAGCAAACACACACACACACACACACACACACACACACAAACACACTTAATGATTGTAGCTTAGCCTGAAACTGTTGTCAGGGGCAACCCACTAGCTGACCTGTAAGGGAGTGGTAGAATTGTCCATATTGTGCAAACACACAGACACATACACCTACCTGTAGGACGGTGTTTAAAATGTCTACATAGTTGCTCTCAGTCTGGTAGAGCTCCTTGGAGACCTGCCACCTGGCTGACTGCTTGGAAAGAACCGGAGTTGAACTCTTGGATGGCTTTGAAATCTCTAGAGGAAGAGACAGGCAGGGAGGAATGCAAGATGTTAATACTGCACTGAAGCACAGACAGGTGTCCATCCCCTATTTTTGAATGAAATTAGGGCTAAATCAAAATAGCAAATTGTACTGAATTTTCTATATGTGTAAGGAAAACCTACAGTACAGACTACATGTATTTAGACAAAAATGTTTTGAAGGCCATTTATTTGCTTCACCTCAACAGATGGTAACATACCTTTTTAGTTTTGTTCCTGATATTTTTGCTAAATAGAAAACATTTAGGAAAATCTTATGCCTTTAGCAAACACTGAATGCGCAATACAGTATCAAGAACAGTAAGCTGGGATGTGACGATCGGAGTGACGTCAAGACACCGCCGGTGTAGGCTGATCTCTGCAGACTTGGTATTGCCATGCAACATGGTAGGGCAGGGCGATATGGTGATATCGCAATATCTTTAGAGAATGTGCAGAACTTTACAATATTACTGTACTGAAGGGGGGGATATAATGAGTCAGTGTCAGTGGGGTCCTGGGCCTTGTTGATGAGGCCGATTGCATATGGAAAGAAACTGGAGTTTCACATTCGCGTTTCTATGGCGTGTGGTATCGATCTTGGTAGACCGCAGCCTCCTGCCGGGGGAGTGTCTGAAACAGTTTGTGTCCAGGGTGGGAGGGTTAGCCACAATCTTTCCTGCTCACCTCAGGATCTTGGAGGTGTACAGGTCCTGGAGGGAAGATAGATTGCAGCCAATCACCTTCTCAGCAGAGCAAATGATACGTTGCAGTCTGCCCTTGTCCTTGGCAGTGGCATCGACCTATCAGATGGTGATGGAGGAGGTGAGGATGGACTCGACGATGGCTGTGTAGAAGTGCTCCATCATTGTCTTTGGCAGGCTGAATTTTTTCAGCTGCCGCAGGAAGTACATGTTCTTCTGGGCTTTCTTGCTGAGGTGATGTTCAATTCAATTTTGTTAATATAGCCCAATATCACAAATCACATTTGCCTCAAAGAGCTTCACAATCTGTAACATATGACACCCTCTGTCCTTAGACCCTCGATTCGAATAAGGAAAAACTACGCAAAAACCCCTTTTAACAGGAAAAAAAAATGATAGAAACCTCAGGAAGAGCAACAGAGGAGGGATCCCTCTCCCAGGACGGAGAGACATGCCATAGATGTAAGTACAGAATTGATTCATAGCATAAAAATCATAACACATACAATTATGATGGCAATGGCAAAATTGCTCCCCAATGTTCAGCTCCCACTTGAGATCCTGGGTGATGATGGTGCCCAGGAAGTGGAAGCACACTACAGTGTCGACAGGGGAGTAGCACAGGGTGATGGGGGGTATGGTGGGGCTGGGTTCTTCCTGTAGTCCACAACCATCTTCAGTGTCTTAAGAGCGTTGAGCGCCAGGTTGTTCTGGCTGCACCAGGTGGTCAATCTCCCACCTGTAGGCGGACTCATCCCCATCAGAGATGAGCCCAATTAGGGTGGTGACATCCGCAAACTTCAGGAGATTGAGGGACTGGTGACCGGAGGTACAGCGGTTGGTATACAGGAGAAGAGCAGCGGGGAAAGAATGCAACCTTTTAGGGGAACTGGTGCTGATGGTCTGGGAGTCAGATACCCCTTTTCCACCAAGGCAGAGCTGGTGCTGGTTTGGAGCCAGAGCCTAGTTTCAAATCGGTTCTTTGTCTTTCCACACATAAAGCACCAGCTCCGAGCCAGGAAAAGTGGTTCTTAAGTAGCACCAAATTGTTGCTGGTCTAAAAGTAAGAACCGCTTACTGCAACGGCTGGGGGCGGAGGTTACCGTGACCAACAAGACGAACAGTTTTCACTTATGCTTCTTACACCAATGCTTAATACATTTTTATTTAACTGCAATGTGATCGTTTATCAGCAGAGTTGATGCTAGGAGGGTAGCCTCATGCTGAGGCTAAAGTTGACATGTTATTGTTAAAAATAAATGTTATGTACGTACTGTTACTCTCGCTTGTAATCTCTGTCTGTACAAACTATGGCGAACAAAAATAGCAACGCAACATCTGTGATTGTTGACGGTGTTTGTGTTTGGCGCTGCCGCGCTAGCGTTACCGGGAAAGGTAAGACCTGGCTCTGTAGTCAGTGGAAAGACAAACCGGTTCTTAGAACATTCGTCATTCGAACCAACTCCGAACTGGCACTAGCACTGGCTCTGAACTAGCACCCAGTTCATTCTGGTGGAAAAGAGGTATCAGACATGTTTCCCCAGTCTCACATGCCTCCTGTTGGACATTAAGTCTGTGATCCACTGCAGGTAGAGTCAGGCGCACTCAACTGGGAACGCTTATAATGTAGCAGAGCCGGGAGGATGGTGTTAAAGGCGGAGCTAAAATCCACAAACACTAAAATCTGGCTTAGATCCATTTGGAGTCCAGGTGCTGGAGGATGGAATGGAGGGCCATGTTTACTGCATCGTCTACCGAACGGTTGTTTCTTCCCCCTTCTTCTGCATGCTTCTCAGAGACTAACAAAACACAGTCCTGTGACATTCCTATGAAGAATATGGATGTAACACTTACTTGTATTGATTGTATTTTACTTGCTCATTTGATGTCATAAGTACTGTATATGCATGCACATATATAGGAACATATGTAAGTGCATTAATTATAACAGATGTAACCTGATTGTCATTTATGACATTTTCCTGGGTTAGCAGTCTATTATGTTATTCATATGTTTAGTGTCTTTCCACAATTGATAAGACAGAAATTGGTAACAAACAACTGATTATTTAGGAAGAAATTAGTACAGGGAAATAATGAATTATCTTCAATCTGCTCTTCTCTTCAATCCGTTGCAGATCCTTAAAGTTCTGTGACTCGCTTTTCAGACAAGTTAGAACTGAATGAACTGTGAGTGACTCTGAAAGCCATCATGGCTACAGAACACCCAGTGAGATCTGCCTTCTGAGAGAGAACGATTCAAGCGGGACCGACATTGCCCAAAGAAGCCAGAGCTCTTGGGAGCTCCACAAGAGGAATCACTGGTTGAACTGCGCATGGGACTCAACGCATCCAAACATGCAGAGCTGCCCACACAGGAAATCAACTGCGTCTCCCTCCTCCTTCCAGCGCAACTTGTCCCCTGGCTAGCTGAACCACCAGGTGAAAACATTACTTTTCCTGTGTTAGATTTGGGTTGGATGAATTGGTTACTAGAGATGTTCTGATACCCTTTATCCCTTCACGATACCGATTCTGATACCTGTGCTCAGGGTATCGTCCGATACCGAGTACTGATCCGATACCTGGGTGTGTATCTGTATATACAGCTGTATATACTACTAGTCACTGTCACTGCGTCTACCGAGTGTGCTGTCAAACTTAGTAAAGACAGCAGGGTCGAGTCGCAGCTCCAAATGTTCGTAGTAAAGCTGATTGCTTGCACATCTTTAATTTACATGAAATGTGTTCACGCGCCATCTTCTATAGCTTAGGGAACGCGGTTTCAGAGACGTATTTGCAACCAGGCAAACTGTACCGGGGCTCCAAATGTTCAATTAAGCGGCAAAATCCCACGTTTGACGTTATATTTTTTGCTTGTTGGCTGTCTTTTGAAAACCTCTCTCTTCGTTTGAATGAAGCTTCCAAAGATTGTTTATTCTGGCACCATCAAGTTCTTCAGGGTGACGCGTCTTCAAATGCTTTATTAAGTTGCTCCTGTTAAACTTTCTAATACTTGTGCCACCCCTCGAAATTGCAGCATGGCATATGAGACATGTTGCTGTTTTACTGGCTGGTTGTAAAAATTGCTCCCCAATGTTCAGCTCCCACTTGAGATCCTGGGTGATGATGGTGCCCAGGAAGTGGAAGCACACTACAGTGTCGACAGGGGAGTAGCACAGGGTGATGGGGGGTATGGTGGGGCTGGGTTCTTCCTGTAGTCCACAACCATCTTCAGTGTCTTAAGAGCGTTGAGCGCCAGGTTGTTCTGGCTGCACCAGGTGGTCAATCTCCCACCTGTAGGCGGACTCATCCCCATCAGAGATGCATCAAATACTACCAAACAGCAGACATGCTGCACGTCAAAGAAGAACTGATTTCCGATCTGCAGCGTTAAGCAAAGCTAGCGGGCATATAACTAGGTCTTGTTTAAGAAAATGGGATCGGTACATGGCTTCAAGTACTCGCCAATATCGATGCCATAATTGTGTGTGGTATCGTTGATATTACTGATACTATTATCAGAATCGGAACAACTCTATTGGTTACTAACAAGTAATTTAGCATGAGGTCAGGAATAGAATCTCCCTTCAATTTAATCATTATAGGGAATCGTAAAATATTTCAAAAGTGCTACCCTAAACTTCTCTGAGTTGCTGAGCAGCGCATAAAGGGTGATTTTTCACTGGTCAATCCCAAATGTATCCACTTATCTGATTACAGTGGTCTTCAATCATTTCTCAATTATTCATTGCTGTAATCATTACATTCATGACTGCATGTATCTGTTAATTTGTGTGTCTAGTAATTAGTTCTGTGTTTCACAGAAAAAGGTTGTTGCCTTTGTTTGCTGTAAAGACATTCAGTCACTTTACATATGAATTGGTAAATGTGGAAGGGAAGATTTCATACATTCATCTGAATGGTCTTGTCAATGTAAGGCAAGAATGCTATGTTTTTAACCCTTTAAAGATGCTACACCACCTGATGGATGAGGGAGAAAGGTCTTAAAGCTCCTCAAAAAGGTGCTTTGTATTTTGGAGCACACTGAATTTAACACTTGCTGTCATGCCTGTTGATACTCTGGCCTGCACAAGTCATGTTCACGTTTGTACTCCATTACACTCACGGCTTGGGCATAATCCAGTGCTTCACTAAAAAAAACGTTTCAGTTCCATTGCTAAAACTGACGCATGACTTAGTTATCATTACCACGTTACCATCCTCCCAACAAGTACTTTATATTAAAAATAAAAAGGCTTGATATCTGTAAACAATATCAGCACAGAACTACTCTTAAAGCAAAACCTGACCTGCAGAGGATCCTGGCTGCTGCTGCTGCTTCTTCTCTAGTTGTTGAGGGATACTTGTACTCAGGCAGGACTTTTTCCTCCTCTCTTCCTTGTCTGTCCTAATCCTCCTTTCCCTAGATTTCCTTCTTCTTATCCTATTCCTGGTCATAGCATCGTCTCTTTTGCTCTCTGAACTGTTCCCTGCTCTGTCTTCTGGAATGAAGAGGGGTTCATCTTGTTACTGTTCACTTATGAAGAAGAGAGAATTAACCATAATCACAGAAGTAGAGATTCTCTAAGGTATTGCATTTTTCCATCAATATTTAATTGTTAACCAGAGAAAAAAAACAAAAGGAGATTTAGGATTGGATCAAGCTGGTGTTTTCCAGTCTCCCATCATTTTCCTCTTACCTGCCAAGGCCTTGCATGTCTCAGGGGTGTTTGAGATGTCAAGCAGAGAACCCATGGACAAGGAGTTCTCTGCTGATGGCCTTTTGCGTGGTGGAGGGAAGGGGGAGATCTCTGTCTCTTTGGTGAGCTGGGCCAATGTGTCCCTCAGACGCCGACGCTTACGATTACTGTTGGGGGTGGTGAGGGATAGGAGGGACACTGCCTTCTTCATTGCTGGGCTGTCGTTCTGAAGTAGAGAGACAAAAAGAAATAAATATAAAAAGGAGATGAAGAAATAAGAAGACGAATTCAAGATCAGTAAAGGCAAACACCATGTATTGCAAATTAAAACAACTTTAAGCAAAAACCTTTTGCAATTGATACAATTATCTGCTGAACAGTGAGGTAGGCACATCCGAAATGTCATACTGTCTTTTTATTTTAAGTGTAAATCTTGATTCCAGGTTGTATCATGCGGTCATTCCAGCTAAACTGGATCTTGATCTCAATAGCACTGTATAATGGAAGGGAGCTATCCAAAAATGTCGAACATAAAACCAAGAGCCAGTGGCAGTTTTCCATACGGCTGGGATAACCAAGCTCCTGTTAGCCATCTCCTGGCAGCTCCCGAGCAGCCAGGAATCCAGGGAGGCTGGGTGACTGTCCGAAGGAAACATAGCCCTAAACAGAAGCCCACGGTTCACCACCAACCTGTTCATGTTTCCAACAGGTTCTCCTCACTCAGCGGCACACCTGCTGAGAAACCAACTCTGAATATTGGCAGCTCCATTTTGAGAAGCGTGAAATTAGTGACACCAGCGACCATAGTTAAATGTGTTCCTGGGGACAGAGCAATAGGCATCCTTTAATACAGGATAGCAATGATCCAGAGTGTTAGTTTCCCTGGTGGCACACTTAATGTGCTGCCTGTATTTTGGCAGTTCATGGCTGAGGTTTGCCCTGTTAAATGCCCAAGAATGATAAGCAGGGGGTCAGGATGTTTTTTTCCTCCACGTTAGTTATCTGGTCAGCCAGGTGTTGTAGCGCCTCACTAACACAGGCCAGAGATAGGATGTAAACACCAACCAGTATAAACGAGAACTCCCGCGGTAAATAAAACGGTTTACAGTTTATGAAAATAGTCTCTAGATGAGGGCTGCATGATTTGCTTAACACTGTGACATCTGTACACCAACCTTTGTTTATGTAAAAGCAGATTTCCCCTCCCCTCGTTTTACCCGATAGCTGCGCTATGCGGTCTACATGGAGGAGTTGGAATCCCGGCAGATGTAGTGATGTGCTCACCGAGCCAGGTTTCAGTGAAGCACAGGGCGACAGATCTGTTGATGTTCGAATTTGCTCTGTTGAGGAGCAGCAGTTTGCCCATCTTGTTGGCCAGAGAGCGGACATTCACCAAATGCATTGATGAGTATATGAGGATATATTCCCACTGGGGACCGTGCTATAGTGCGACACATCAATCTGGTCAAAATGGTCATATTCCTAAATCTTGATGTGGCATCCCATAGCTGATTGTTGCAACATTATTTTCACCTTCCATGTGTTTCATGGATGGTGACAACGGCTTACCAACTGAACTCCTAAAATGCATGATTGTTACATCCCAAATTAAAAACGGCACAAAGAACCATGAAAATGAAATTGGGGTCCTAGGTTTGGGTTCATATAAATTAAATAACTCTAAAGTTAACAGAAATGAAAAGCAGTGAAACCGGAATGGGAGCAACATAGATATACTCTAACTGCTTGGTATCAAAAAAGATTAATGTGACAAAGAGAATTTAAAGACATGGCTTTATACTGTTTGCATATAATTCTTTTCTTCTTTTAAATCGTGTTCATTGTGTTTTTGGGCTTTTTGCCTTAATTGGATAGGGACAGTCGAAGAGAGACATAAAATGTGGGAGAAGGGGGGGTGACATGCAGCAAAGCGAAGCGGGTTGGACTTGAAGCCGGTGCATTAAGGATTCAGCTCTACCAGGTGAGCTATTCGTGCCCCTTTTATGTTATTCTTATACAAATAAACAAAATCCTCTTTTTGGTGTTTGCATTACAGTGTATGTTATTGATAAAATTGATAACATCCAACCACTAGATGACAGACTTTCTACCCCACTTTCCATTACAAATCGAGTGGTGATCTAACCTTTAATAGATTAACAATACCCATAATACACTCACCTTCTTGTAGAGGTACATGGACTCTCCGGCCCGAGCGTCCATTTGAATGCTTCCCCAGAACCACTACAACAGAAGAGAGAAAACTGTTTTTACTGACCCCTTGGTTTGGACAAAGTTAATGAGAAAAAAAAAAAAAAGGATTTCTTACTATAATGACATATGCTTTCAACATGTTACTGCTTTCACCACCTTATTAGCAAGGAGAAGAAAAGAAACCTTTATAACCCATGATTACATATTTTGAGAAGATGAAAACTCTACCACTTAACTGATTATTGCAACTAATCTTGTGAAAACTGATTGGTTTAGACTCATTGTCATTTAGTTTTATAATTATGTAAAGACAACGAATATGTCAGAGAGCTTTATTTCATTTCTTTTTTTTGCTTATTATTTTTATTGCTATTATTGTTTCAATATGTTATGTATGATGAGTATTCTGGCGGGACGGGCTATTGTAGGTGAAAAGACAAAAATGTACAACTGTAAATGTATGAAACCTTCTGTTAATGCTTTGAAAGATTTATGAATAAAAAATATAATGAGAAATGCTTTCCTTTGAAAACCAATCAAACTGGCAGAGTAAAGAAAAGACCATACTGAATGTGGGGTTGTAGTATTGCAAAAATCAGGCACTTCCTGTCTCGATATGATGCAGAAAAATTAATCCATGCATTTGTTACTTCAAGGCTGGATTACTGCAATTCCATATTATCAGGCAGCCCGAAAAAGTCCCTTAAGATTCTCCAGTTGATTCAGAACGCTGCAGCACGTGTACTGACAGGAACTAGGAAAAGAGATCATATTTCTCCAATATTATCTTCACTGCACTGGCTCCCTGTGAAATCCAGAATAGAATTTAAAATCCTTCTCCTCACCTATAAAGCTCTTAATGGTCAGGCACCGTCGTATCTTACAGAGCTCATAGTGCCTTATTACCCAACTAGAACACTGCACTCTCAGAATGCAGGGTTTCTTGTGGTTCCTAGAGTCTCCAAAGTAGAATGGGAGCCAGAGCCTTTAGCTATCAAGCTCCTCTCCTGTGGAATCAGATCCCAGTTCGGGTTCGGGAGGCAGACACCATTACCACATTTAAGAATAGGCTAAAGACTTTTCTCTTTGATAAAGCTTATAGTTAGGGCTGGCTCAGGAGAGTCCTGAACCATCCCTTAGTTATGCTGCTATAGACCTAGACTGTCGGGGGACTTCCCATGATGCACCTCTCTCTCTTCACCTCTGTCCTCCTCTCCATCCGTATGCATTCTCATCCCATAAATGCATGTCACTAACTTGACTTCTTCCCTCTCCCGGAGTTTTGTGCTTTGTCGTCCGTCTTTTCTTTCTTAGTGTCACTTTCAGCAGGTATTTAAGTGTCCGGAGATGTATCTGGATCTGTGACTATGGCGACCTGCTGGGGCAGTGCTGCTGTGTCTATGGTGCAGGGGACGAGTGGATCAGGTCCTGCTCGTTGGGCTCCACCTGGAGCTGCTCAGCTGTCCGTCTGGACCCATCATCTTCCCTTATGTTTTACATCCTACACTTTTCATCATAATTTTCTGCTATGAATCTATTCTGTACTTACGACATCTAAAACATGTCTGTCCATCCTGGGAGATGGATCCATCCTCTGTTGCTCTTCCTGAGTTTAAAAGGTTTTTTTTGAGTAGTTTTTCCTTATTCGAATCGAGGGTCTAAGGACAGAGGGTGTCGTATGTTGTACAGATTGTAAAACCCTTTGAGGCAAATGTGATTTGTGATATTGGGCTATATAAATAAAATTGAATTGAATATTTTGTTATTTTGTCCGGAGATGTATCTGGATCTGTGACTATGGTGACCTGCTGGGGCAGTGTTGCTGTGTCTATGGTGCAGGGGACGAGTGGCTCAGGTCCTGCTCGTTGGCCTTCACCTGGAGCTACTCGGTTGTCCGTCTGGACCCATCATCTTCGCTTATGTTTTACCACCTAAACATTTCTAACATAATAATATATATATATATATACACAACAATTTTGCCATCATGGGTGTATATGTTATATTTTTGATGCTATAAATCTATTCTGTACTTACGACATCTAATGCATGTCTGTCCGTCCTGGGAGAGGGATCCCTCCTCTGTTGCTCTTCCTGAGGTTTCTATCATTTTTTCCCCTGTTAAAAGGGTTTTTTTTGGGTAGTTTTTCCTTAATCGAATCGAGGGTCTAAGGACAGAGGGTGTCGTATTTTACAGAGTGTGAAGCCCTTTGAGGCAAATGTGATTTGTGATACTGGGCTATATAAATAAAATTGAATTGAATTGTAACTACAGCTGAACTACCACTATCTTGTTTCAAATTATTCATCCACTGGAAGGGGAAATCTTTTATTGATCCCTCTCTCTGACAGTGAGACAGAGCGAGAAACTGTACGATACTGTACAGAGACAATTGAGGTTTAACGTAAAAGGAATCTTGATCAAATTATCATTTGGCATTCTGTTTAGGAGAGAAAAAAACTGAAAGGATGCATTATTTTCCTCCTTGTCTCTGAATTGTCTCATAGCAAAACCTCAGAGTATCACAATTATTCTTCCATGTCAAGACAGTATTTGATTAGTAGAGTTGCCAAACTCCAAACTCTACTCTTTCCAAAAACCTAAATGGCCTACCTCTTGTTTGACCACAAAAAGTTTCTTAGAGGGAGAAAATGGCAGCTCCTTTATGGAGTTTTCCTCCACCACCATGTGTGTACACCTCTCATCTCCAATCTCCAGGCAACTGCCACCTTAGACACAGAAAGAAGACAGGGAGATGATGAAAAAATATATGCATACACAGAGTATATGCACACACGCACCTTTTTAATAGATCAGCTTTTAATGTAGGTGTGAATGTCTCACATCAGAATTGACCATTAGCTTGCTCAAACAGCAATTGTCCAATCATAGCTTAGCAATTGTAACTATGGACAACAGGAGTGTCTAGTTTTGGATTTCCAAACATGATAAAACAGTCTGCATGGGGATCTAGTAAGACTAATACTCAGTATCCAAAGAGTTTGGAAGGTGTTGTTTTTTTTTTAAACCACATTTACAAAAACATGGTAAAACAACCAAAATGACCAAAATAACAGAGACAGAGATACAATGACAGATCCCTGTGTGCTGCAGCACTGACCATGTTTGAGAGTCCTTTCCTCCATGTTGGCCTTCTCTTCATCTGAGAAACCCAAAAAACTCAGGATGCAGTCCTGGAATGGAGGCACTTTGAACTCTGTTCGAAACTCCTCTTCTCCTGCATGGAAGTACCTTAACACATGAAGGTGGGAGAAACAAGGTTACTATCAAACCATGTCATGTCAAATTATATTTAATAGGATTTGTGTGTTGATCAAGCAATTAGTATAAACTTCCACTTAGACACTGTTCCTCGTGCTAGACTAATTGTGGTCTTTTGTAACTGGTGGATGGTGAATATATTTTACTTATAGTCATTTAACATTAAAACAGACCACCTATATCAAAAAGAACAAATAGAGTACTGTATGTGCTAATAAATAATAGTGCTCAATTCAATCGAAAGTTAATTCTAAACATGCATTAACTGCAACAATAAAATGGTCTGATGCTATCATAACTAACAAAGACTTGAAAACAATATGAATAAAATATATATATATATATATTTCATGGATTAGTAAGAAATCACAGCCACTACACAAGTATCCCTTCTAGGCACATGTAATACATAGAAGCAATAATAAAAATTAGAGACTGATACACTAGCATGGCCATACATTTATCAGTATTAGCATATTGGTAGGTAAAAAACAGAGCATTGCAGTACAGAAATGACAAATATATATGTTTAAGATTATTTAGAAACAGGATAGCAATTCCATAGTTTGTCCACCAGAGAGCACTGACTTTATTTATCAACTATATAATGTCCTGCTCAATACTTACATTATCTTGGTCAGCATTCTTGCCCTTCACACCCATGTAAACTGGAGATTCACATAACCTGAATTTTTAAGAATATTGCTACATAATTGCTTAATTTTAGCCGATATCAATCCATTAAAATATGCCCGATACCTATCCTTAGGAAGGATCACTAGTAATGCTGGGCTCAGACTACAGGAGTTTTAAAATCCTAACCTATTTTGAAATCTGGTTGGATCACACACAAGGAGAAACCTCAGAGATCTTCTTCTCTCTAATCTCAAACATGCTGACACTACAAGATTTGAAAATAATGGTGCATCACATACTACAGGATATTATTACAATTATTGAGCCAGAGGGAGCGATGCCCCAGTTTGTGTGATATCAACATGATCTCACGGGGAAGCAGATCTAAACAAAACTGAGACTGACATGGTGAAACAACATGGTGTATTAATATCTGTCAACAGTAGTATGCTAGCTAACGTTAGCCTTAAGGGCTAGAATGTTTACTATTGCTTGGCAACACCATCAGCTGCTCCGTGCTTGTAACGCCTCCATTTCTCATTGGCAATTGGGGTCCCGCTCCGGAAGTACTGACGTAATAATCCAGATTTTAAATCCTAAATATTCTCGGGGTGGCCCTGATGAGTCTGCATGCAGTTCAGGAGGTTTAAGACTCACATTACCAGATAATCTTGGCCAAACATTTGTACCGACGACAGTCCCAGACCAGATTTCACCTCCGATTGTGGAAGGAGTGAATCAGGGATACATTGGCCCAAAACTCCTGTAGTGTGAGCCCAGCTTTACATGACTAAGTACTTTGGGAACTCGTTAAGTTCCTGTAATGATAATTGGCTATTATATAAAAACCAAAATTCAAGGATCCTTATTAAAAATGTGTTCAATTAATTTTATTTATTTTAGAAAGCAAATATTAGTTGATACTAGTGCTGTCAAGGAATATTCTAAATTCGAGTATATATTCGAATAGTTTTAAAAAAACGAATTTCAAAGGTGAAAATTTATATTTGAATAAAAAAAAAAATTGGACAAAAACGCCTGTGGTAGTAGAGGCATGGCTGAGAGTTCATGCATAGGTCACAGGAGTCGCACTGTCTGGCACAGCGTCACTGCTGAAAGTTGACGCGTCTTGCATGGAAGATGGCAGAAAGTGCATAGCCCAACTCCACCGCAGCAGAGAATGAAGTTTTAACCTCCCAAAATCTAAAAAGCCATGTCTGGAAGTACTTTGGATTTTGGTCGGTAGGAGGTAAAATTGTTGAGCCACGAGATAAAGTTGTATGCAAGCTATGTAAGATACAGTTAGCGCGTGGTGGGTGCGGCGGCACTGGTCAAATATGTTTAAACTTAAATAGACTACCTATACAAGTAGTTATGTCTCTTTTGTATTAACTGGTCATAATGCGCTCATAATTGAGGGAATATTCGAACGTCATTTTTGAGCAATTTTGACAGCCCAAGTTGATACATGTTATCAGATTTGTTCAGCTCTCAAATATCAATATAGATATCTCTCAAAGATCTCAAAAATCTTGTATCAGAAACTTTAATAGGAATGAAAATGGGTTAAATACTAACAGAACTTACACATCATCTCTTCTCTCCCAGGCCTTATGAATCCATGATGAAGTGAGGATGGGTGTCCCCATGCACACTGCCAGCTGAGAGATGTGGGCACAATAAGACAAGTAAAGAGAGAGGAAGAAAACTAAACACAAATGAATAAATGTGCAACCAAGAAATGAGGTAGACAGAGGGAAACATAACAGACAGAAAGGACCTGACATTTATCTATGCACAATTTTATAACTAAGACCTTCAATTAGTTCAACTGTCAATGTGCACAGTACAGCAATCTCCCCAGTCTGTTTTCATTACTCCTGATTGTCCACTGTCAAAATCACTATAAAAATACGACAGGCATGTGGTTTCCACTTCAGGCGCAATACTAAAATAGTATGAGAAGCTCCATTTTTATGTTTTTTAGTTAGCATTGCACTTTTAAACAGAAAATAGCCTTAACTACCTGTCACGAAGCCATTGAGTTCTTACTAGAGCCCGACTGATTTATCGGTCATCTGATATTATCGGCCAATATTGGCAGATACATCTGCATCAGCGCATGTTATCCAAAGTTAAAGTTAAAACCAAAGTTTTGGTTAAAGCCAAAATAAAACTGTTGTCTTTCCAGTACATTAGGGAGGAAAAAAAAGGCCTGTATTCATATATTAGTGTCACAACAAAGTTCACCCAGCAGAGTGCACTGTAACTAGAGTAGCGAGCAGTATAACATGAAACAGAGGAAACTGCTCAAAAGAACTTGTGTCACACCCGTTAAATAAAGCTGGTGTCATAAAATGTATCAGCCACCTCACTAATGGTTAAAACTATAAACCAGCACATAAGCAACAACTACCAACATAAACCACCAAGTTCTGAACAGACACATTACAAACAAAAAGTAACAGTTGCCTTTTGGAACATAAGGAAGCTAACTTAAACAGCTTTCAGCACTAGGCAGCGTATGCTGGGAAATGTGGGCCGTTGTAATAGCTACAATACTCTCAGCACAGCGCAGCACTTGACTTGTGTTCATGCTAAGCTGCTAACTAGTTTGTGAAATACATTGCTGGAAAGTTAAAAGAATGAATCCATCATTTTCCCCTTTCAATATAACTAATATAACCCTGTGCCTGACAACTGTCACGTCACAAGACATTGAAAAGGAAAGGGGATGTGGTGAAGTGAAAATAGTGAAGGCAATAACAGAGACGAGAGAAAGTAAAAAAAACCCAAAAACATTAAATTGGTAACCACTGCCAGACATGATTGAAAGTAGTAAAGTATCAAGCATCTGTTAATACATGCAGAGACATCACTCACTGGTTGTAAAGTTGTAGTTCCAACTTTACAAACATGACAAAGTGCTGCTTCCCCATTGTTTTGTTGTTTTTATTGAGTTTTTAATGTTTCGGGTTTAATATTCATTTTGGCTCCTTCACTTCGGATTTCACATTTATCTCTGTTTACAAAGTTCTAGTAAAAAAAATATATATATATATAGTAAGCATGTACAAACCCTGTATTTCTCTCCATGAGTGGAGTAGGCGATGAGATGAGTAACCTTCGTGCTGAAGTCTTTCCGGATTGTCCCTCCCATGTGATGAACCAGATTCACCAAGTTCTTCTACATGGAAAACAAAAATACCAAGCACAAGCTTTGCACAAAGAGGGAAAATAAAAATCAGGGTGGGATAGGCAAGACATTTTGCTCTGCCAGTGGCTTTTCTTCTATTGCTAATATTGGTTTTCAAATAGTTAATTAGTCCTCTTCAGAATAGACTATTTTGGTCCCTGACTAAATGTGTCAGCAAGCACAGTAGCCAAATACCATATATTCCATGTATATTAGGTAGACACATATACAGTAACATTATACAGTGATAAGCAGAGACAAAATGACTTACTACTTTGTGACGAATGGCAGAAACATTATGCCAGTAGGCCAACTGAAACTGGATTTTTAAGACTGATACTGATATCCGATAACGACATATTGGTCTATGGTTTTTTCTTTTCTTTTTTTACATGAACACATAACTTAAATAATCTTAATATGGATCCCTTAGATCTTTTTCTTCCTTAACAAGATACATACTTAGCGGGACATAACAGTGCAAAAATTAACTTGTCAATGCTCTTTTTGACAAACGATGTAATGGAGTCACCGTTTCTGAATGACCCAAAAATTGGTTGGCAGTACAATTTGTTGGTATTTATCGGCCAACATACACTCAATTCCCAATTTACCTGCATAAAGGTAGAAACATCCATTTTAGTTTAATATTTCTCGAGAGGTGTTGATTCAACTTTATGGACATTTTGGTAGCTGTAGCTGGCAGTGCTGTTAACAGTGTATTTAGGGTCGGGACCATTCATGGACGTCAATCAATTCCAGAAATACATCAATTACCGTGCGTCATAGGACTGCAACAACGAATCGATAAAAGTCGATCATTAAAAGAGTTGGCAACGTATTTCATTATCGATTTGTTGTGTTGCACGATTATTACGGCACTCAATAAATGCGGATATGTTTCAGTATGAAATAAGCATTTGAGCGCGAAGCAAAAATAAAACCAGAGCAGAGGTAGAGGAAAGACCATCGAAGAGACCCGTAACGTTTTTCTGAAACACATGGCGGAGGCAGAGAAATCAGTACGACCTAAGTCATCCAAGGTGTTGGAGTATTTCACACTAAATAAAATTGAAAAAGTGTGTTAATTGCAACATATGCAAAAGCGACAGGGAGTAAGAGTGAGTGCGTGTGTGTCTGAGTTTGTGAGTTTTTGCCAGAGAGATGCCATCAGTACATCTACCACCATTTGTTTTCTATTACTTTAACAGCTCAGGGATGTTCAAGGAGCAACCTGTTTGTGCACTTTCTGAAGACTTTTTGCACTGTCCGTTCTGTTTTTGAATAAAGGGTTGGAAATTAATGGTTTTCTTTTATCCGATTAATCAAAAAAATAAAAGCGACAGATTAATCAATTACTACAATAATCGTTAGTTACAGCCCTAGTGCGTCAGCACGTCACAATGTATGGCTACACCCAGTCAATGCATGGATTCCCCTAGAGAACAGCAGCTGTGGCATTAAAACCTCGCCCATAATATTCCCCTCACTTTACCCCTCCCGTGTGGTCTACTGACAGTCTCACATGCTCTGCAGAGAAACACACACACAGTCTCATGTTTATGTAGGCCTACTTATGAAAATCCACATTGACAGCTGGCGGAGCAAACAGATCACCCTTCCACCTGACATGCATTAGTGTACAATACATCCCCCAGAACACCAGCTGGACGTCAGCCCTACTAAGTGGAGTAAAGTGGAAAGAACTGTATGTCAGGCAAAAGCCACACCTTTCACTGGGCCCAACGGAGTCCCATACAGGCTCTACAAAAATGCACCCGACATCGTACATTTTCTGTGGCGAGTGATGAAGCAGTCAACTCCACACTCATCCACAGCAGCTATATTTTACCACACATGGCCATTAAATCCCTGCAGCATCTGAAGGTAGCAGGACTGATATTGTAATGGAGTGAGAGTGGTCAGGAAGGGGAGCTGCTGTGGACACTGATTAGAATAGGAGCTGCATATGTGCCTGATGAGGACTGGGGGAGATGGACTAGGAAGCGTTGAAAGGGAGAGAGTTGAGTGCGGACACGCTGTTCTTGGGAGCGGTGCTTAGTGCTGACAGTATGCGCAGATCGGCTCTGAAGTGATCCGAATAAGTATGTACGCATAAGTCATCCAACAACCACCCACCTGAACAAATTATTTTCTCAGATTTAGAGACCCGCTGTTAAACTTGACAGGACAGAGGAAACTCTCCAGAAGAAACAGAATTAAACTTTTAGCTTCTGAAATACATATTTAGACAACTCTGATGGAGCTCAGGTTTTAATAGGACAGCTGTTTTACTCTAAATAATCTCACTGTATGAACTTAGCAACATCGCGTGTCAGCTGGAGACATTGCCTCTGGACTGGCAGACTGGGGTGGTGGTCCCTCTGTTTAAGAAGGAGGACCGGAGGGTGTAATCCAACTACAGGGGGATCACACTCCTCAGCCTCCCCGGAAAAGTCTATGCCAGCGTACTGGAGAGGAGAATTCGGCTGATAGTTGAACCTTGGATTCAGGTGGAACAATGGGGTTTTCGTCCTGGTTGTGGAACAAAGGACCATCTCTGTACCCTCTCCAGGTTGCTGGAGGGTTCATGGGAGTTTGCCCAACCAGTCCACCTGTGCTTTGTAGATCTGGAGAAGGCATGCAACTGTGTCCCTCGTGGCCACTTGCAGAGGGTGCTCTGGGAGTATGGGGTCCTGGGCCCTCTGCTAGAGGCTGTCCTATACCCTATACAGTCGCATTGACAGCAGTAAGTCAGACTTGTTCCCGGTGCATGTTGGATTTCAGCAGGGCTGCCCTTTGTCACCGGTCCTGTTCATTATTTATATGGACAGGATTTCTAGGCGCAGTCGGAGGCCAGAGGAAGTCCGGTTTGGAGAACACAGGATCTCATCTCTGCTTTTTGCAGATGATGCTGTCTTGTTGGCTTCAACAAACCAGGGCCTTCAGTGTGCACTGGGACGCTTTGCAGCCAAGTGTAAAAAGGTGGGGATGAGAATCAGCCCCTCCAAGTCCGTGGCCATGGTTCTCAGTCGAAAAAGGGTGGCTGGTCCCCTCCAGGTTGGTGGAGAGCTCCTGCCTCAAATGGAGGAGTTTAAGTATCTTGGGGTCTTGTTCACGAGTGAGGGAAGGATGGAACGGGAGATCGACAGGCGGATCTTCTGCAGTAATACGGTCAATATACCGGTCTGTTGTGGTAAAGAAGGAGATGAGCTGCAAGGCAAAGCTCTCCATTTACTGGTTGATCTACGTTCCTACTCTCACCTATGGTCAGCCCCCTAATGAGTTTCCTCTGTAAGGTGGCTGGGCGCTCCCTTAGAGACAGGGTGAGGAGCACTCGGTCACTCGGAAGGGGCTCAGAGTAGAGCCGCTGCTCCTCCACATCAAGAGGAGTCAGCTGAGGTGGCTCGGGCATCTGTCCCGGATGCCTCCCTAGGGAGGTGTTCCCGGGCATGTCCAACCAGGAGGAGGCCCCGGAGAAGACCTAGGACACACTGGAGGGACTATGTCTCTCGGCTGTCCTGGGAACGCCTTGGTAATGCCCCGGAAGAGGTGGAGGAAGTGTCTGGGGAGAGGGAAGTCTGGGCGTCTCTGCTGAGACTGCTGCCCTCGCGACCCGGGGAAGAAGATGGATGGATGGGTAGATCCTGTCAGCGTGTCGGGATATTTAAATAATCAAGGGACGCTGCTGTGCCTCGTGCATAAATGCGCACAACGTCTCTCATAATCGGGAGACACTTCACCCAATTTCACCCACCAATCCACTCTCAATTAATTTATACGACATCTATTGCACGCCCGTCCGTCGTGGGAGAGGGATCCCTCCTCTGTTGCTCTTTCTGAGGTTTCTATCAGTTCCCTGTTAAAAGGGTTTTTTTTGGGTAGGTTTTCCTTAGTCGACATAGGGTGTTTTATGTTCTACAGATTAGAAAGCCCTTTGAGGCAAAACTGTGATTTGTGATATTGGGCTATATAGATAAAATTTTATTGAAAATTTTATTAAGAAAAATGTGAATTAAAAGCCCAATAAATGTCTTTAATGTATCTATTGTCTGCTTTAATTTAGGTGTGTGAAAAATTTTAAGTGATTTTAAACATAGTATGTAATGTTCATAAAAAAAAGTTAAGGAAATGTATGTATGAAAGGTGAATCTAATAACTATTAACGGTCATTAGTTATATTAGTAATGATAATAGTCACCCGGGGCTTTTTTCTGCAATTCATCTTTTGTCTTGAGATTTGTGAGGTCTTTGTAAAAGCTTTGTGCTTCCCACTTCAGCAGGAGATCCATTAACAAAACAAAAGATTTTAACTCACGGAGCATCGTGGTGGATGTGCAAAATTTTCATTTAATCCAACCTAACCCCTAACCCATTTTTGGAAAAGGGAAGAGATTGCATTTAATAGTAAATATTTCTCCCACTAATTTCAAAGATTGCGTGGATTGATTACAGATGTCACACTCATTGTCTAGTTTCAACGATTGATGTTTGAATAAGCAGAAGTTTTATATTATTTCATGCACTTAGCATGTTGATAACTGGGACTGTTTTCGGTGATGTTTTTTTTTTTTAAAGACAATGTTTAGGAGAAAAGGACCACCGAGTGTTGTGACTTGCCTAACATGGAGAGACGGCATCTGGTTTAGTCACATGTGCCACCCTGTGGCTGTTAGTGTTACTTCAGCTACTCCTGGATAAATCATTTCACCCCCTTTACATGCTGTTGGGTAGTTTAACCAACAGCAATGCGTCATATTCTTAAAGATCATCATGTTTGAACTGAGTATTTGCGGTTATTCTAGAGAAAATTTGTACTGTATATCGAGATATATATATCATATATTTATAAGCTATATCGCCCAGACCTAACTGTACCCTGACCGAATATGCTAACTGTCGTGTGTAGTCACCCCCCAAAAAACCCTGTATATACGCATACAGATATATCTGCAATAACCTAATACAATATGACCTAATTCTGCAGCTTTGCTGGTTATCAGAAAGAAAAGTTTCTAAAAGTCTCTGAGTTCAGCTTTCAGTACTTTTGTAGCCTCTGAATCTCCGGTTTGAAGTTTAGTTTCACTCGTTCCTCTCTGTACTTTCAGATATTAGCCTTTATTTATTGTTTACAGATCATGTTCAGTCATATTGGAGCTGTGTTAAGTTACTACTGATGCAAACGAAACTTTTCCTACTGCTGATGGTTGATATTAAAAAGTTCCACAAAAAGACAAGTCTATTGTTTAGACAAGCTTGATTAACAAGAAAAAACTTTCTATGAAGAAGGATTGAGAACAAACAAAGTACCTAAATTATCATCTCTCCATAAAAGTTGCATAATGATAAACTCACCATTTCCTCTTTGTTCCTGAAGCCTGTGAAACACAGCGACAGGTTAAGCATGGTGGTGCAGTAGAGAGGACGACATGAAAACTGTAGAGGCTGTAGGTTAAGGGAAAAAGCAAAACTCATTACAATAAACACTTCAAATTAAGTACAAAATTACATTTTAATACTTTTAATGTCATTTTGTCTTTTAACAATATGATCTAAGACCACAGCAAATACTACAGCATCACATTTGGGTATGTATTAATTACCTTAAGGTTAAAATAAACCGTGACTCTCCAACATCTTATAGTTTTTAGGTCAGATAAATGCCTGAAATGTACAGTCAACTCCATAAGTATTATCGACAGTTACACAAGTCGTGTTATTTTGGCTTTGTACACTACCACAATGGATTTGAAATAAAACAAATTAATAATGTGCTTTCAGTGCAGACTTTCAGCTTTAATTTAGTGACGGCGGTGGCCGTCCCCCAACTGTTCATAGAACTATGAAAAAATTCCTCTAGTCCAACAATGCCTATTGACCGCAATATTGGGTGAACAGTGCAGGAATTACAACCGTTTTTATACACAGACCCCATATTTCAGAGTACCAAATTAACATATGAAATAAAGTAGTCATACTTAATACTTGGTTGCAATTCCTTTGCAGCTGTCTTCAGTTCCTGCTCGTTTCGGGGGGGTTGCCTTCAATTTTATGTTCAGCAAGTGAAATATCAAAACATGTCATCTGTACAGGGGGCTGACACACTCCGTGCAGTATAAATTAACATTACACAGGCTAGAAAGCACCAATCCTAACATGCGTCGTACCAAAATGAAGGGGAGAAACTCCGTTAAAAGCCTGTCCCAAGCATTGACAGCTTGAACGAAACACAATCACACCCTAGGCAATTATGATCAAAAACGCAAAAATATGTATTCACAATTTCATGCTTCTGTTACTTTCGCCACTTCCAGCTACCCACACAAACTAGAAAGCACAGACGCTCCTGATTACAGAAAGACATCGCTAAATCATAAAGTGTGTCTTACCTTTGCTGTTTTCAGGTCAAAAGTTAAATTCCAATTCGAAAAAACGCTGCTAATGTATACTCTTATGCCTCTGTGTGAGTTTGAATTGAATCATGGAAGTACTGGTTGTTTACATAAGCACAAACGGAGCGTTAAGAGGGGGGTAAGCGCTCCCCCCACAATATACTCTCTTTGGGCCTACTTCCTTCTGGATCGTCATTGGTGTTTCTAAGCCAAAAGTCGGTGGTGTCAATTGATTCTACTGGCTCTGATGATCACAAAGAGATGTCATTTATTCCTATCCGCCAATGGGTTGCCGAGCTATCCCCTTGTGTATCCGCCCATTCAGCTGCAGCGCTGGATTTAGTATTACGCATCGAGTGCCTAGGTGAATCTGACCTGGATTACAATTTCAAAATGACTTAAAAACAGTTGTATTTGATGGAATTAATTACCATAATGATCTATCAGTGAAATATAATTCGTTTTCCTCCCTGGTACCTAAGACAGGTCAATGGCACATATGGTGGTTCCGCCTGGAAATATCTGCGACAAACTGCTCAGGTTCACTTTTTTAGCATCTACTTTGGCACAGTTACTTATCAGATATTATTTTACTAATACCAAGAAGGCTTAGGCTTATTTATCTATGATTCAAATGTGTTTTCACTATAAATAAGGTGTGTTGTTTTAGGTGGGGGTAGAAATGTCCTAGTGTGTTCCAGATGAATTTTATCTGACAGAGTTTAGATACCTAAATCAAGACCAAGATTATATACCCTTTGTTGTTGTTAAAATATACTCCATTTATTTGGGTATGTAATTTTGGACAAGAGTTAGGAAAAAATGGGCTTAGGACTGCTGACAATGTCACCTCTTTGGTCCTGATCTTGACTGATACCAGCAACATATTCCTAACAAAAATGTCACTTAGAATCAACTCTAGGCCTTTTAATCAGCAGATGTGTGCATGAACAATGGAATAACACATACCTGTCCTAGGAACAGCCCGTGTCCAAGCACATACTAATTGTTTAATTTCAATCCATCATGGTGGTGTACAGAGCTAAAATAACAAAAATGTCGTCACTGTGCAAATACGTATGACTACACATGTGTGCTGTCTTCAGCTCACAAATGTGCAGAGCACAGCAGCCAGTCTGGATATATTGTTCAGGTTCGACCTTAGCATCCTATTTGAAGTCTCTGTCAGACCGACAGCACAGCATGCAGAAGCAGGTCCATTATGCTCATAATGTATTTTTTGCATATTGCTTTCTGAAATCAAGGTTGATCTCAGGCCTGTCTCTGGTGGGTCTTCCCCAAGTGACAGACAACATGAGCTTTAGACCATAGTGGGGAAATGCTGTATTTGAGATACTTAAATAATTTAATTGCTTCTTGAATATATCATTATGTCTACATTTCATGCCCCAGATATTTTGCTTAAAATGAATATGTTATGAATCAATGACTTACTTCCTCCTTCGCGGCACAGTGCAGCACAACAGGAGGCCCAACAATGCGGTTTTCGCGTTTGTAGAGGTAGCTGTAGTCAGGAGAATCAAAGTCTGTGAGGATGAACACTGTTTCAAAGTCAGTGTTCTCACCATCTCCAAACTCCTGGACGTTGTCTGTAATTATGCACGGGGTGTTGATTTCCTGAAAAGGAAGAATCGCAATAGATTAATGGAGAGTAATGGAGTAGTGCATAACGGACTGGTAAAGCAAATATAACATTCAGAAGCACACAATTAATCAGCAAATTACCAGTGTGTTTGAATGAAAGGCGTGTTAGCCTTGTTGGTGAGACTGTTTGATGTAGGTAATTTATTAGTTAATTTCATTATAAGCAGATGTTCTCTGTAATGAGTAAACTACAAACAAAAATTTAAATTTAATACATAATACTGAAATTATGTTGTTTTCCTTACTGTCAACAAATCCCATTAAAAGACCAAAACTAAGAACGTTAGTGCATCCCTAAATATTTTCCAACATCCCTACCCAGACTCACAAACACATAGTTTCATGTGTAATGCTGCATTAGGTAGCCATTTGGAGACAGAACTCCACAACAACCGAAACATCACATGAGTTTGCTATATTATGGCCTTATTAAGTTGTTATGCTGGGAAACAGTCCAATATTTTCTCCTTTTAGCTGTTTTGGTTTCAACAAGTCCTGCAAAAATGATTTACATTAGCTGCTAAATGATCCACTATTTTCACCAGCTAGTCACTAACTTTGTCTGTGCTGTTTAGTGCCGGGCAGGTAGTGTACAATGAGTTTACCGTAGGGATGTACGTGATTAGTCGACTAATCAATTAAACGCTGCTACCCTCACTAATCAAAACCAGTAATACTAGCCGTTAAACTAATTAATATTTTAATAATCTACAACGCCGGTAAACTGTTGCGCCTAAGATGTTACACAGCCACCTGCCCCTAGGCGGGGAGCGTCTAAAAACAAACAAACAGTCAGTGGAGGTGCTGATACAACAGATTGTGAGCAGTAATTTCCCCGGTAAACACACCGACCCTCTTTGGCTGTTGCAGACCGACCTGCTTCTGCAGGCGCCCGCACCCTCCTCCCCACACTAATATCTGGAAGTAAACCAGCATGGTGTGGAAAGATGACATCTCATAAAACAAGCAGTTTGGCAGTATTTTGTTATAGAAAATGAAAATAAGGTTGTGTGTAGGCTGTGTCAGAATAAACTGGCATATAACCACTGGACCGGAGCAATGCGTAACCACGTTCAGCACAGCCATGTGGCCGTTGACCGCCAAGGAGAGCTTTGTTTATGCTCACGCAAGGAACAGTTGTGCGGGCCACCCAGGGTTCAACGTTAAGGTTTTTTTTCCCCCCACTTTTCACAATCTACTTGCCCAAAGTAAATTTTTTCTTGCCCCTATAAAATTGTTATATTCATTAGCGGTCATTTTCTGACAGAAATAAAAATAATAAGTCCCTGTCTATGTAACGTTACTAGCTTAGGGCATTTTCTCTTCACAGCAGAGTTGGTCCAGAAGGTGAAAAGCTAACTTAGCTAGTTGGCAGCTGAGCTAATGTTACGAGTCTGATTTTTTTCCACTGTGGTGGGAGAAAAAAAAATATCACGAGAAAACACGATAAATCATCTGATCACTGATTACTCTACCTGCATCTTCCATCTCAAAAGCTCCAAAATGTATTTCGAAGACCTCTGGTTTTAGACTATTTAATTGACATTAACGTTAGATAGTTACTCGTAGCTGGAAACTAGCTAGCTTCAACTCTGCTGTGAAGAGTACAAGATGATGCCATAGTAACAAACAGTAAATGTAAATGGACTGTACTTGTATAGCGCCTTTCTAGTCATCCGACTATTCAAAGCGCTTTCACACTACAGATCACATTTACCCAGACACACACATTCATACACTGATGGCAGGAGCTAACTGCCCATCAGTACAAATTAAACTAACCATTCAAACACACTCACACACCGAAGGCGCAGCTTCGGGAGCAATTTGGGGTTCAGTATCTTGCTCAAGGATACTTCGACACATGGCTGGGGGAAGCCGGGATCGAACCGCAGACCTTCCGATTGGTAGACGACCTGCTCTGCCACCAAGCCACAGCCGCCCTAACAGGGCTAAAACAGGGACTTTATTTTTGTGGCAGCAAACACACGGCCTTCAGTAACTATTATAGTAACTTATCTGGACACTTTGTCTGACTAAAATAACATAAATAGCCCTCACACACTGAGCAAGACACTTCCCACAACAAACCTGCTAGACTCCGTCACACGCAAACAGTGCATGATATTCTATATTTAAGATCATCATGTTTGCACTGAGTATGCTTTAAACAATTTGATTATTTACACAAATGTAGATTTTTCTGATCTACTTAATTTAAGTTATTTGCTTTTATCAGTATTTGTGGCAGTCATGTTCTCAGTTGTACTGAAATTAACTATTCTCATGTTCTACAGATGCCTGTTTTAACTTTTGTATTCAATAACACATACAGTAGACAATAATATTCTTTGTTTGCTCAGTCCTGCATGAAAATCAAATACACAGACTCAGATGAGAGAATGCATTACTTTGAATCAGAGTACAGTTTTATGAACCAATGGCATCGATAACAGAGAAAAAATTAAATCCCAAACTAACTGCAGGGCTGCTTATGGGCAGAGCTGGTGGTGCAGGAGGGGTAAAGTTACTGGTGCTACCTGTAAACCTGCCCATAAAACAAATTACCTCAGAAAAATTGGTTCCAGTAGGTAACACAGGACAAGACAGAAAGTAAAGAGGCACTGGCAGAATGACACACAGTTAGAATTACAATTATTATTACACTGTTAGGATCTGCTTTGCTTTAGACAACTATGGTTAAAGGAACAGTTTAACATTTTGGGAAACTGTATATTTGATTTCTTTCTTAAGGTGAGATGAGCTGATTAATATCAATATTATACCCTATCTTACCATAAGGACCTGAAGTAGGGGCAAACAGCTCAAAGAATTGGTTCAAGTTTTTTTGCATCATCGATCAGTTTTCCCAATCGGCAAATACAAAAGCATTGATCCTGATCTCGCAATTTCATATTTTTACAGAATATCGGCTGACGGGGGGCCGATCGATCTGGGCATCCTAGAGCCTAGCATGGCAAAATATGACAGTGTGGTTTTAGGGGGTGTATTACAGGCAGGAAGACTTTTTGTGCAGCATCATAAAAAGTCACTTGTCGCAGTGATGTTACCAGATTTGGTACTATCATACCAAAACCTTGCCAATCATATCTGGCAACCCACATGATGCATAAAAGTCCTGGCGAGAGGGACAACTTGCTGTTTGTAGGCCTGTTACAATAACTACTTTTGCTGGACGATATACTGTCACAGCAATAATTACAATAAACAATAATATTGCCATTTTAAGGGCATTTGCATCTCATTCCATCACATTAATTTGCATAAAGCCCAGGGGGTGTGTCAGTTGCAGCAAGTGGGAGCAAGAGAAATCTTTAGCCAAATAATTCCAAACTCACTATAGGGAGATTGTATATTTGTTTAAATCTACAAAGGGAGGGAGAAGATCAAACGAACTATTTGAACATTTATAAGAGCAAAAACTATTTCAATATTCCCAAGCTATAGGAAAACTCTAATCCAAAGATTCAGAGAGAAAGAGTAAGAGTGAAGCTCAAACCTGCCATCCCCACACGCCAAACCTACTCACTGTCTACACACAGCGAGGAGAGACGTGACCCCGGCGCTGTTGGCAGAAGAGCCAAGGACTGCGATAACTCTGAGAAGCATGCTTGGGAAGGAGTTACATTCTATGGATATATTTCTCGCCTTTATGATGGTCTGAATACTTTGGTCTGAATTTGTCGCTAGTAAAAATAAAGTCGCTAAGAAGGTCTGAAAAGTTGCTAAATCTAGCAAGAAAGTCACCAAGTTGGTGTGCGTGGAGAGGAGCTGCCTGAGCCCCGCCTAATGTGAAACTCCATACAGAGGGCAGATGACTAGAGGACAGAAGCAGCTCAACCAGAAATTACAGTAAAATGTGTCTCATCATAGATTTCTGTTAATTCGGTTTAGGCACTGTGAAAAAATGCTTAACCGCTGCGTTCCAAGTCTTATAATGGTAGAGAAAAGCCTGCTGATTATTCTGGCATCACGTTGGCTAAAATGTTGGGTGACAATCTTATGTAAAGAAACATGCATATAAACACAACAGACAATATCAAGGTCAGCAAAAATGATTGAGGTCATGTCCATATAGTATATTGTACATTAAGTGGATAATATCGGAACAGGCTACCCACATCCTGACTAGCTCTGTAAAGACGCAAGATTGTTAGGAATCTTCTCATTTCAATTTCAGAGACAAAGCAAATGTACATATCTGGAAAATGTTAAACCATTTCTTAAACAGGAGACCAAAAATCAAAGCGTGTTATGCCTTCACACTACAGGATTTAAAGCCCGATTTGCAAGTCAACGAGCTCGCCGACAGGTTGGGCTGTGATCGGGGGCAAATAAGCGGGTGATCAGCGCTTGCCAATCTTTATTTGTGAACTAGAGATGTTCCGATACCCTTTTTCCCTTTCAGATACTGATTCCTATACCTGGGCTCAGGGTATCGGCTGATACCCAGTACAGATCAGATACCTGGGTGTGTATCTGTATATACTACTAGTATGTATTATTACTATTATTACCCTATATGAATTGCTAGAATAATTTTATGGGGTGCTTCAGACTTATCCCTTAATAAAACATGAACAAATACATACAGTGAACTACTGTATTTATTACAGCATTTTTATTATGTGACATCCATTTTCAGTTTTTCTCAAAAAGAATTGATGACTGTGGCACGACTCATTCTTCTCTGCCCTAGTCTTTTTAGTGCAACCATTGTGTTCTTCGGGGTGAGGCGTCTTCAAATGCTTTAAGTTACTTGTGTTAAAGTTTCTAATACTTGTGCCACCCTTCGAAATTGCAGCCTTGCATATGAGACATGTCGCCATTTTACTGTCTGGTTAGTCCAGTCTGAAATACTGCCAAACAGCGGAGAAACTGCTAGCGCGTTTTCATTTCTTCTTCGCTGCTCATAACAGTGGTTGCTTGTGGCAACGCAGCTCAACTTCCTGTGTTTGCATTCCGAGCAGCGAAGAAGAACCTATTTACAACTGGCAGCGTTAGGCAAAGCTATCGGATGGGTACATGGGTTCAAGAACTCGCAGATAACGATGCCAGAATTTGTTGTGGTATCTGTGATATTTCCGATACTAGTGTTGGAAAATTACTCAACATATTAAAGATGCTTGCTGACGCATCGGCGAGGCGTGCTAAATATATAGCATGCTAAACATCTGGAGCTGTCGGCCAACTCGACGTTCTGTGGTGTCACATGTCGCGACGAACTACAGCCAATGAGAGCAAGGCATGAGTCGAGGTCATCTGAAGCAGACAAACGACAACAGCAGCAACATGGCATTCACCCACTTTTTCGGGGTTCAGTACAGATCATTGCGCAAACCACTTGCACTGCTAAATTTTGTTTCAACGTCCATTTTCTAAACAACTCCTGTTTTGCGTGTCATTTCCTGTTCCACTTCTCGCGAGTGTTTTCATGACAAAATGTGGTTTGGGGGCCGGAAGGAGTCGTGGGGTGACAGAGTTGTTGTCTGTAGTGTGTGACTCCCTGTTGCGGAAAATTTACGTAGTGTCATGTACCACAACGGCTTCAAGACTCAATAGCAAGTCATGTAGTCTGAATAGCACAGCGATCTGCCGACGTTTAACATCCTGTAGTGTGAACTAGGCATTAGGTGCATTGCTGTTGATCACACTCAAAGACCTGCCTAATGAACTCTTTTGTGTGCAAACAGATTTTTATGAGACTTTTTGCAAATTTAACCTCTGTATTAACAGCTGGAAATTGAAATTGTCCATTTTCAAATCCCATGAAGGTCAATAGAAAGCCTTTTTAATGAATTTAATCTTGCTCCTCAGCTTATAAACTTGCATTGACATTTAAGTGCAAATCGCCATTATAGAGTAATCCAGATGTCAAGCATTATTACATTATTACATATATTTTAATAATCACCCACAAATCAATTCACCAACAATGATTTGGCCATGCACAATGAATGAGTGAGTACCCAGTGTGAATTAAGCTCATGCAGCACTTCCCCAAGTTCCCATCAAAGTGCCAGACAGTCATAGAGAGGCAGACACTGTACTGTACCATATTGACTATAGATTTTATCATCATGTTCTCCTCGGCACCCGCCTCGCCTTCTCTTATCTTTACGACTGGTACCTCCATTATTCTGATGGCCTGTAAAAACCAACCAGCAGGAGGTAGATGTCAAACACTGGCATTTGAAAGGAGAAAAGATGGGAAGGACAGAAGGTTGAGAGAGAATGGGAAGAAAAGAAACTAAAAGAGAAGGCAAGAGACAAATTCATACAAATTAAGCCCACGAAGGAAAGGATGGCTGGCTTTAGGGAGGCAGGAAGGAGGAGGCGAGGAAGAGATGGGGCGAGGTCCGTGTCCTTGCAAAGTCTAAAGACGGTGACTTGAAACAAATAAAGCTTCAGAGGGGGTAGGCTGGGGAGAAGAAATTTCTGTTAAAAATTAATGTAAAAGTTCAAAGCCCTTGGTAGGGAGAAGAGGGGGAAAAGAAGAGGACAGAAAGGGAAGGGGACGTAAAGAAATGGTGGGGGGGCCTCTTTTTCTGTGGGTTGCATGAGCACTGGCAGCGGACGGTCAGGCAGGAAATCGGGAGCGCTCTGATGGAGCTGTCGGCAGATGTCTTTGGATGTGGCTGAGCTGCAGATTGGCAGGGAGAAATAGATGATTTAAGCAGTAAGCCTTCAGATGTGACAGGGCTCAAGAGACCTCGGAAGGAAGAAATTCTAGCAGCACTTAGTCTGCTGCCACGCCTCCAAATCACCTTCACATGGTGCTACTCAAAGACACACAACTATGCTGCTTACTAGCGCAGACACAAACAAGCACAGAAACATAACATAACATAAATATCCCCATGACAAAGTTTACATAATTCGACAGGATGTTATGCTGCATATTCCAACACCCTGATCAAGCACATTTTTGTTATGTTAAAAGGTTAAATATTAACCCAGGGTTTTCTTGGTTCTGTAGTTAGCTTCAGCCCTAACTTGTAATATGTTTCCATCTGCTCACATGACAAATACTGTAAGCAGGGAAAAAAAGATGCAAATTTGGCTTTGACATTGATTATTTAAAAATAAAAGTTGACAATCATAAAGAATCATGGTGGAATCTTTGATCAATCAAAAACCAGTGCTCCTATATATGTGAGACAAGTCCACCAACGACCAATTTAGAGTTTGTGACCAAAGATAGCCTAAATTCTGGGACAGTCAGAAATGTAGGACCAAAACCCCTCCATGTGACTACTGCTACAACCGACGTCAACCCACTAATAAAGCCAACTAATTCAAATAAGACCAGAAATGACACATAATACACAGGTGAGTACCATAATTCTACAGCCTCAAACTATTTTTCTCAAACTCACTTTCAGCATTTTATGTGGCCAACTCTTCCCTGGCCGCAACTAGTTTTACACGGACAAAAATACTTTGAAGCTAGTGAGACCATCCCTGAACACTCTCTCATCTACATGCAAATTGCCTTGTTATTTACTGAAGTGAACGTGTAGTCACTCTGCAACTAAAAAAAATATCATGCCCCGATAGTGCCCAGAGAAATAAAATTACTACAAACTCAGCATGATGTGTGGTTGTAATGACAAGTAGCTTCGCTACCGAGCCATCAAAACCCCCTTTACACCTGGCATTAAAATGCACACAAGTATTAAGTATTTAATCAAATCAAAATTTGACAGAAGGGGAGGTATACATACAAACCTAAACAATATTACCACCGCTGAAATAGCACAACAAAATAGTTTAATTTAATGTGGACTTGTAAACATCAGATCTCTGTTAGTGAATGATTTAATACCAGATCACATTAACTTATTTTGTCATATTGAAACATGGCTGGGTCATGAAGACTATGTCAGCCTAAATTAATCCCCTCGCCAAGTCACGTTAATGCTAACATTCCTTTAGTTTTTAAATCAAGTTTAGTCCTTAAAACAGATAAAGTAATTATTGTAAGTGATTTGAATAGTCATGTGGATGTTGAAAATGATAACTTAAGTACTGCGTTCAGTGTTTCTCACAGATCGAAACGTCAATGTGTGTGGGCTGACCGGGGGGGGATTTGCGGAACTAGCTAACTTTTTGAAACTGGCCTACCACAACAGCACCACAACATGTTTGAAAAATCACCTGAGCTCCGTAAGTAATACGCCTAAACGTTATATAGCCTCGCATACTGTTCTCATACACATACACCATGTTAATCAGTAATTTTACAAATGATAATGTGCACTTAATTTGCTTGGAAAATACTTGACCTGCGTGTTGTTTTTGTATCACTAATGCAGTGTCCGTTCTCGGAGTATACAAGCCCCGCCCGCGTGAACCGCACCGCTTCCGGCTCACGCTGTTCTGTAGTTTATTAATTCTGATGTGTGTCGCATGTCCAATATCGCACCAAATGCGACACTGCACTCCCCGTCCATGTGTGAAGTCGATTGGATGAACGGTTCTCGATATATTTAAACAGCAAACAAACAGACTCGGAAATTCCTGCCTTTATTAGAGAAATATGTTCAGCCATGAACTGCCAAAATACAGACAGCACATTAAGTGTCCCACCAGGGAAACTAACACTCTGGACCATTGCTATACTGTATTAAAGGACGCCTATTGCTCTGTCCCCCGTGCAGCTTTGGGACTTTCTGATCACTGTCTGGTTCTTCTTCTCCCAACATAAAGGTAGAAGTTAAAATCTGCCTGTGGTTAGAACTGTGAGGAGATGGACCAATGAGGCAAAGCTGGAATTACAAGCCTGCTTTGACTGCACTGACTAGAGTGTTTTTGAGGCTGCAACCACAGAACTGCATCAACTCTGACACTGACATCTTACATCAGTTTTTGAGAGGACATGTGTCGACTAAAGCCTTCTGCACATACAACAATAAACCCTGGATTACAGCAAAACTCAGGCAGCTTTGTCAGGCCAAGGTGGAGGCTTACAGGAGTGGGGACAGAATCCTGTATAACCAGGCCAGAAACACAAAGAAGAAGGAGATCAGGGTAGCTAAGACGAACTACACTGATAAATTGGAAAACAGGTTTTCATCCGACGACCCTGCGTGAGTGTGGAGAAGCCTGAAGGAGATAAGTAGAGTCGGGCATTGTTTTGATTTGAACGATTCTGATTCCGATTCTTACTTTCGATTTTGGTTCTTTACGATTCTGATTCTTAAAGGGGGCAATTTGCGTAACGCCACATAAATCTACGAGGGAAAAAAAATAATTTCAGTTACATTGTTGTTCACAACAATTAGCAATTTGGTCAAGGGTTTTGTTATTAGACTACAATCACTTACTTGATTGTGATGAACTAACGTTAATGGCCCAATGACGTGACGAGCAATTTTGAAGTCCAAACCCCTTTATGATAAGCATTTTTTTTTCTCTCTTCAGTGGCGAGAAATTCAACTGAGGTGAGTGAGTAGCTTAATTTCCAACTGTAAAATCTTTTGCAGGCGAGGAGAGATCTGCCAGTGCCATGACCCTATAGTAATCGACTTCAATCGGTCAGGAAATGAGACAATTGTGGAGGCCATACCCACAAAACAGCAAGCACTCGATTTGATTGGGAAATCTGTTGTGGTGATATATGATGCCCAACCCTTTGTGGGCCAAGTTCTCCAGGTGATGGAAGATGAAACTGAGGTGAGCTGCTTGAGACAAACCGGTGGAATGAACTAATTTGTGTGGCCAGAGACACCTGATGTCATCTATTACTACAGGTCTGAAATCCAAGCAATCATCTCTGAGCCAGAGCCATACTGTAATCGCAGTGCTCAACTCTGCAACCAAGATTGGAGAAGGTTTAATGAGATGAGGTAATAACCTGCAACTGCATGCAAAATTGCATTGGTTGTCGTTTTATTCTAAATGCTTCTGTTATTTTAGACAATGTCTATAAAAAAATGTAGTGTTCATTTAATGAAATTTAGTGATTCAAGGTACTTTAACCCATTAATAAAATTGTTCTTTATAAATATGTTGTTCAATTACATGCTTTTGTAAATTTGTTGTTCAAATAAATGCTGTTCAGTGAAATGAGTGAAGGTCGCCTACTTTAACCCTTAACATTATTTATGAATATTGATGTAGATAAATACTATGATCGTCAATAAAATGGTTCAAGGTATTTTTCAGTACTAAATTAAACCTAATGTTGAAAGGTTGTGTTGTTTTGATATTCATAAACATGAAAAAAAATCAGTTTACACACTGAAAACCACATCAGTATTTCTTTACAGTAGAGCCTAATTCATTTCCTTGGAAAAACATTGCATAATATAAACATTAATTATTTATGAACATTGTTACGTGTAAGTGTTGTAAAAATGACATTTCATATGTTAACTCAAATGGTGTCATACCAAGTAACAATTTAAGTCAGACGGGATAACGCTGAAAATGTGAGTAAAGAACTTGAACAAGTAGGGTCACGTTTAAAGAAATCACAATATAATGAGAAAAAGTTGTTGTGCAAATGTTCTATTTCTGAGCTCTACATATTGTTTACTGCATCACTTTATATATTCATTAAGTATTATTGATTTGAAAAGTTTTAATATCATAATATTTAGAAAATGCATTAACATTATCCCGTATGACATTTTGACTGGTGTCGTCACATGATTCTCAGTTAAACTGCTTAAAATACATCGTTTAAAATTTAGATTTTAGTAATAAAGTAAAAAAAACATCCCATAAAGATAATAACTACTTTGATGTACAGTTTTAACCTATTTAAATTTTTTATCAATTGAAAACCTTATTTGTCACTGACCCTAATAACATTGGTTAGCGCAGGGTTGCCCGAGGAGGATGAGACAGTGGACCTCCACAGCATGTCAAATACTCTACACTCCTTAATTTGTACACCATGCAGGCATAGGTGTTTGGTCATATTTGTAGCGCATCCCCCTGTGCAAGAAATAAGTTTGTTACATGTGTTGCACTGTGCCGAGCCAGGCTTTTTTAAAGTAAAATGAAGCCACACTTTTGAGCGCCGCTTACCGTGCTCCATGGCTGCAACAGAACAAGCGGTTGCTGCAAGCACTTCCGGAAATCCGGTGGTTACTATGGAAACCAAAACTTGCACGTTTGGAACCGATGATTGAAATCAAAAACTAATTTCATAAACAATTCCAATGGCATCATTATTTTTTTTTAAATGGTTCCAAGTTGGTACAGGTCCTCGATGCCCAACCCTAATAACGAGCTACAGGAAACTATCCCCCCACAATGCCAAGAATCACCAACTGGCTGACGACCTGAATATTTTTTACTGTAGGTTTGATAAGTCCACATTCACATCCCTGTGAGCTGTGTGAAGTTTCTGCCTGCTTCAAATGCTCCACAATCATCCTTCTCCCCAAAAATCACAGGATTAAATGATTACAGGCCCGTCTTTGAAAGACTGGTGTTGACCTGACGGAAGGACATCACAGGACCCCTGCTTGACCCCCTGGAGTTTGCCTACCGGGCAAACAGGTCAGTGGATGATGCAGTCAACGTGGTACTGCACTAAATCCTGGAACACCTCGACAACCCAGGGACATATTTGTGGACTTCAGCTCAGCGTTCAACACCATCACCCTGGACATCCTACATAAAAAACTGACCCAGCTCAGAAACGTGCTGGCAGGTCAATCAGCATCGGCGCCACTCAGGGGTGTGTGCTCTCCCCACTGCTGTTCTCCTTCTACACTAACGACTGCACCTCAGGAGACCCATCTGTCAAACTCATCAAGTTTGCAGACGACGCAACGGTCATCAGCCTCATCCAGGACGGTGACGAGTCTGAAAACAGTCGGGGGGTTGAACAGCTGACCCTCTGATGCGGTCAGAACAACCTGGAGCTGAACACACTCAAAACCGTGGAGATGACTTCAGGAGAAGCCCTCCAATACTGCCCACATCACCATACTCAATAACACTTCCTACTCTGCAATAATCCAGTCTGTTCTCTGCACATCATCCCTGTCTGGTTTGGATTAGCCACCAAACAGGACACGAACAGACTATAGCAGACAGTCAGGACTGCAGAAAAGATCATCGGTGTTGACCTGCGCTCCATTCGGGACTTATACACGACCAGAGTCAGGAAACATCATTGTAGATCCTTGACGCCCTTGCCACAACCTGTTCCACTTTCTACCCTCCGGTAGGTGCTACAAGGAACTGTCCTCCAAAACAAACAAGTCACAAACACTCAAGTACAGTTTCTACCCACAAGCAATCACTCTGATGAACACTTCACATCAGTCATATAGTGTCATGTACATCCACTGTACCTGTACATCTGTCTCATTGTTTTCTGTAAATATGAACATTTTTAAACCTACGCAAGCTGTATATACTGTCATATCCAACTACCTCATGTATATAAAGCAACCCGTTACATTAATCATATTTAATTCACCACCCTTTTCACTTATTGTCTTAAAGTTTACAGATGTTACTGTTGTTTTGCTACATTTATGTCAACTTCTGTGTATATACATAGAGAGCAAAGTAAAACTGGAGTCAAATTCCTTGTATGTGTACATACCTGGCCATTAAACCTGATTCTGAAAATAGAATGATGGAAAAGACAATGCCATCGTTTTAATAAAAACATTACATGCGCATGCCCAGTGTACGTGATTAGCCATGTGATATGCGTCTTGAGGCATAGTAGTACGTACGGAAACTTTTTCGTAAACAGGATTGAAACACACATATGGACGGAGATCGTTTTTATTTTAAAACTACATTTTCTAAAACTAAAATGTAGTAGTGTGGACGTAGCCTTAGTGGAGTTGTGAAGTGAGCGGATAATCCCTGTTGGGCTGACGTGGTAGTCGGGGGGGGGGGGGTTTGGCTGGCTTGTAAGCACACCAGCCACAGCCAGAAGCTGTTAACAAAAATCACAAGTCACTCATTTCTATGCAGAAGCTACACTTTAATACTGTAGATGTGAAGACTTTGCAGGCTGTCAAATTTTACACAGAGACCCCTGTATTAGCATGCCTTATCTTCACAGGCAGGTGTGTGAGTGAGTGACAGAGAGCGAGAAAGACTGGAGGAAAGTGTGCGCACTTCTCCCTTAAATAAACTCACTCTAATACGCGTCTTCACTATGTTGCTGAATGAAGAAATAAAGCTCTCTTTCTTTTAGACTAAATGTTCACACAACTGAAGTTGCACAACTCAAGTAATGTAAGTCTAATGGCTATTAACAGAGCCACTCGGAGGAGGTATGCCTCTCTGCATACGGCACTTTTAAAAAACACCAAAATATATAATTATAAACAACTAAAGATGTTTAAACAAACAATAGCTTCCCAGATCCAATAGTGGACAGTGTTTTCCACAGGTCCAACGTCAATATGCGGGGCAAGTTTTTTTTAACCGAAAATTTGCGACTAGCTAACTTTCTAAAGAAGGCGCAATCGCTTGTTTGCTAAGGGTCAGGTCGGGACTCCAACATTAACACACTGACAACTTGAACTTTCGCCAGCCGTCTTCTCTGCACCAAATAGGCTAGACCACGCTTCTAAGGATGATCTCGTTTTCATGACACGCGCGACAGACGTGGTGTGCACGGCTGGGAGGGGCTGTGTGTGTGTTTGTATGTGAGACGTGTGAGTGACAGAGACGGAGGGAGAGCAGGGAAAAGGAAATACAGCTGAACGAATACGCTGCATGATTTAAATAGCGTTAAAAAAATTTTTTTTAAAATACACCAAACGCAATGTGTGGCGGCTGGTGTCGAATCGGTAGCACACCACCACAAATTAGTCTATGTGTGGGAAACACTGGTGGAAAAAGTGATATCAGTGAAGTGTACCTACTTAATGTATACAGCGTGCTTTGGGTCTCTTGTCAACAGACTTGTGGCAACAAGAAATTACTTTTAAAAACTTAACTTATTATATTGTTAATACCAATGATTTAATGGGCAGTAGTAACGGTTACTTATTAAATTAAACTAATTTAAATTACTAAATTATTTGCATTAGCAATTAATCAGCAAAAGATTTTCTCAATTAATGTTTGGGTCTATAAAATGTCAGAAAAAAAGTAATAAATGCTCATCACAATTTCAAAAAGCCAGAGGTGTTGCAATCAAATGTTATGTTTTGTCCGACCAATACTCCAAAACACAGAACACCTAAATTTCAGGGAAATTCTGGCAAATTTAACAAACAATGAACACTGGTAAAAAGTTCTCATCTATTGATCCACAAGCATCAGTATCATCCTTCAAAACTGAGGTTTGGTGTCCTACTTTTCAAACCGAGAACAGCAGTGATGTTGACCAGCTCAGACCATAGAGGCACGGCACCGTAATATAAGCCAGTGGGCCACAGTGTGCCTTCAGGATTAATAGAGGAATGATGTACCTGAAGTGCTTTGACCAGCGCTCCATTTCTGCCTGCATCTCCCACCAGAACAACCCTTGTCTCCACCTTTGGCAGCATATCTGAGAGAGATGGGGAGCAACAGAAAGACAAGAGTGAACAAGGACGAAAATGGAAAGGGAAATAAGACACACAAAGTATTGGGACAGAGACAGATCAAGGAGTTGGTCATCTCTAGGAGGTAATGTAAGTATTTCCTCATTTTGACTGACAGCAAGGGGTTAGAGCCAGATAATACACATATCTCACTGATTAAGAGGGGAGAGAAAAAAGGTTGCATAAAAATTGGATAAAGTAGATGTGTGAAGCCAAAATATGTTCACTTAGTCGAACATTAGTGCTCATTTCAACTTCCACATAAAAAAAGGAGTATGGGTCCTCATTGTATTTGGAAACAGCATGTTAGCAACTGATACCAGCCTATTATAAACACCTTTAAGCTTTACAAATAAATTCTCAGTATTTCAAACTGACAGAGACAGCAAACCATTTTAGACTCAACATATTTAGCATTAAGAGAGGGAAGCACAATAATAAAATACCACTAAAATTAACTCAGTAGCCAGTTTATTGGTAGGGTTTGATTCAGAGCCCCAGACCTCAACTGTCCTCTATAAAATCATGTAAAAAAACAAAAACAATGATGTTTGCTGGCTTTCATAATTAGAGCTGCACTCAATTAACATTAAAAGGTAAGGTCACACCAGTATTTACAACAGACAAATTTCACAGTAAAATCTATTAATCCCAATGTAATCACAACAATTGGTGGATTCGCTTGCAGGGGTGGAGTAAATCCAGGAACATTTCGTGCATCAAGTTCAGCTTGGGTCAGCTTTGACTTGCAAATTTGCACCACTGACTTAACAGCAAGCCGTGATAACAATGCTGAATTTGGAGGAAAGTGAGCCAGAGATTCCACAATAGTGTAAGCGATGGCAGCTTATTGAAACTAAAAATAAATATATAAATGAATAATGAACCACAATACAATAGAGGAATGGTTTGTAAACAGAGACAAGAGTTTCTAACTGTCTAGCGTGGATAGCGAGTTAGCAGTTATCTCACTAGTTAACCAGTTAGTTCTGCAAGTACTCACTCTGTCACCAAGCTTCTAAAACCAAATAGTGTGTGGTGTGGGCATGCTAGTTAATTTTACTGTGCACTTTCTTGTGTGACCTTAATGCTGTTAGTAAACCAAATAAAAAAATTAAACTGTTGGCTCTTACCTGGTAAATGTGCATTACAAGGCAGTGTCTGAACACTGTCTGAATAAAGATGGATTATAACAGAATGACCACTATCTATCATTTTGATATTTACAAAAGATATTGTGATAGTGCTGTTAAAAAACAGCATTGAGTTTGTCCTTGATAAACAACCTAGTATTAGGTAGATTGTCTCATTACTGAATATGAGACAACTGACTAACAAACCGAAATTACCTGGATGCAACTCCAGTTATATAAGTACGTGGCCAGCCCACTGTTACTGTATATACAAAGTGAATGAAAGAATGTAAACAGTCATTGTGGCGAATGTGATTAAAGTCCATAAAGCCTGATCACAAAAGATACATCTTTGTAGTGCTGTGGTGTCAGTAGCTGAAATGCAAAGCTCAACTATAAATCAAACTCTCTATGAACTCCTTTAATCAAGTAAGTAACCAGCGGTTTATCATACCATAAGGAGAAAATTTCATAGCAGTTATCCCCAAATATTGTCGTTATGTGAAATTAAGTAAAATATGAAGAAAAACACTGAGTAAATATTTTTAGAGGGAAAGTTAAGCCCTGATTCAAATAGGTGTACCATACTTAAACTTTTTCAAAAATATAATTTTGTAATCTCTCACAAATTGTAGTTTCATTAGTGTAACCATTAGCAGTCACAGGTGTACAGTATTCACAGTATTGTTTATTGTCCTCCTTGGATGAAGCAGTTAATGCCTAGAAAATGACTAATGCAGTGATGTTGCTAGGTACGCATCCTGCCTGTCTGAGGGGTTAAAACCCAAAACTTACGGTTGACACATCCAGGAGAAAAACCTGTTTACCATCTGAGCATATACTGTATCTCTCAAATACTATCTGATCATACACATGACAGACAGTGAATTAACAGTGTTTTGAGTTGGTGTTTAATTCAGCATGTATCTGATCCACCAACCAGTACGTATTTTAGTGAAAAATAGTAATTTTTTAAACATTTGCCTCTCATTCACACGGTTTTCTCTCAATAAAATAGCGCAGCTAAACAATGCTGGTAGCGAGTTGAGGCAACAAAATCCATATATGAAGTATGCAAGTACGGAAATACAAGTTATCTTTGATGCCAAATTGACAAGACTTACGACATATGAAGCCTTTTATCTTTAGTGTTTCTAGAGATGTGTGTTTTTGCAGATACATATGGAATTGTTAATATGTCATATTTCTTAAAGGGAGTTTGGCATAATATTTTCCCCGTAGCACAAAGGGACCTTCCATTAAACATTAAAAAAATATATACATACAGTATTAAAGCTAGATTTTTTAACAGTTTTCTCACCACTTCAGAAACACTAGGCAACTGCTGAAGTATGATAAGGTTGTCTGTTTTTGACTACAGTTAGTTATTGGTTTGATTAATGGTTTACAGTCTAATAATGTGTGTTTATATTGATTACTGCTGATCCGGCTAATTATCAGCTAATTGTACTGTTTCTAACGCAAGTATGCATTAACTGGTTGCCCTTTGTGTGCATGTTATTAAAATACTTTCCTTTCAATGATGTGCTTGAAGGTGTTTTGATTTCTGATGAACCTTCAAAGCTCAGCATTCTCATTGCCCTTTAGCGTAAAAAATTGCTTTAAGCTTTTGAAAAATAGTTTTTATTGGAGACCGACTCAAATGACCAACTGCGGGTCCCAGGGACTAACTACAATAAAAACCTATCTACATCACAGAAGAATGTACAGCAAAAGTCATGGACTAATTTACAGTGCGTATTACTTTGTTCGGGTTTTACTGCTGTTTCTCCACTTCCACAGCATTTTGGAATCTGTAACATTGTTGTGTTTGTCTCTGTTAAAGTAAGCTTTGTGGCTTGCGAACATACAGGGAAATCCTGATTTTTTTATTTATTTGTTTTACACACTGTTATCTACACTGAAATTGAAGGTCGCATATGGTGTAACTGCACTTTTGTTTTTTTAAAAACACTTTGTTTTTTAAAAAAGCAGTTTGTTTGGGGTATGTAGAGATATTTAGAGTAGGGAGAGAAGAAAAAAAATAAAAAATGGTGACCCCTGCAGACTGACCTTCCCCGTCTTCACATGCCATGCCCAGAAACACATGGTCCTTGGTGGTTTCGGCTATCCTTGAATCATAGACAGAAGAATCCACCAACAGACTCCGAGCTGTCCCTAAAGTCATGCTGCTGTCAGCCATGGCAGGAACTTAAGAAGGCACCAAACTGTCCAAACTATCAAAAGTTACAGGGAATGAACAGAGACACACAGAGGGAGAACACAGCAAGGCAGAGAGGAGAAAGAAAGCATAGCAACAAGGAAGAAAAGGAAAAGGGTGACAACTGTCAAACTAAAGGCAAGAGACACAACTTGGCATGACTTCACACTCACAAATACTGCTGAAGTCTGACAATATAACTGGAGAGAAAGCAACATATTTGTGAACTGTAATAACTTTGGTAAAACTAGGCATAGTGGATAAAACGTTCATACTGAAACGTTTAATTTGTTTGGTTGTTTACATTACCGGCTTAATGAAACGTTGTGTAAGTAGACTACACTAAATCTCAGTGCGACAAAAAAACAACAACAACAGGAATATGTAACGTTATGGTTATGGATAAAACAGAGGACAAAATGTATGGTGGTAAAAACGTCAAACAAGCAACACAAACTAATGAGGTTATGGGTTTTTTTTTGTATAATATAATGGGCAAAATGCCTTAAATTCTAAGGCCAAAAGGAGATTTAAAGGATATATCAAAGTGCATTTTAGCACTAGCCCAGTTAACGTTAGCTGCTTTTACCACGGCACCAAATTCTAACGATATTTGCTTAACGTCACAAGATGTGAGCTAACGTTAAGTTCTTAACTAGCTATTATGGTGCGTTTCTAGCAACACGATAAAATAAATTCAAAGTAAACCAAACTTACCGACTGTTTCGGTGGCTGGTAACGTTACGTTATCTTAGATAAATGAACAGAAAGAGGAGCTGGCGCAGCTAAACTGGCTGCTGAACCAGATATATTCAATCGACTCTAGCTAACTTTGCTAGCTACCGAACTAGTAACGTTAAGTTATGTCATCAATACAGTGAAGAATTGATGAGAATCTCTCTTCAACAAAGTTGTAATATCTCTTCGTTAAATCTCAAATCTGGTATCAACGCATGTTGCCCTTTATGCGTGAAGATAGTCCAAAGTGTCGAAATGTGGCTGCTTTCGTTTGTTGACGGCCAACTACTTCATAGTAGTCCAGAAAATGTGTCAGCCTGTTAGAGCTTAGGTTAATTCAAAAAGCCAGGCAAACAACGGAGCCGCGCGCTGATTGGGCAAGAGTGAAGGAAAGCCGGCGGCTTCCGTACGGCGAGGCCACTGATTGGTCCATTCATTCAAATCACGATGCGCACTGCCTTCAGGTACTGTCGGAAATATTTTATTATTTTCCGAGACGAAAAAATAACGTGGATAATGAATTGATATTTTTAAAAATAATATTAGAGAGATTTATCCTTAAACGGCAGAGTTTTACTTTCTAAGTATGAGGGTCTGTCTTTACTCATGAAGCTCTCTCATTATATGTTGATGATCCTACTCTTAAAAAAATAGATAGAAGGACTTTGTGTGGAGGAAAAGGGTCCATTTCATTAGAGAATCTGCATTAATGAATACAGTGGAACATGGTGGCCTAAATCTTCTTGATTTTACTACATTAAACAACATATTAAATATTAATTGGCTGAGGTGTTTTTTAAGCAAACACAAATCTATCTGGAATGCTATCCCATCTTACATATTTTCTAAAATAGGTTGTGTGAGGTTTTTATTGGTCTGCAACTATGACATCTCAAAGATCTCCATCAAACTATCTAACTTTCACAGAGAGATGTTACTTTCCTGGTCTTTCCAGGTTAGTCAGTTACTTAAACCTGATAGTCAGTTAACTATTCAGAATTCCTCTCAGTTCATACCACTACTGTAACTCCAAAATAATTTTCTATGGTGCTCGATTCCATTCCTTCAGGGGTGATTATGCTGTTAAAAGGGATTTCTTTATCAACTCCTGTCATTCCAGCTTTTGAACCCTGTCAAACAAATATAGGGAAAACATGTTTTTCAGCCAGTCATCACAACAATAAAAGAGTATTTTTTCAAGAAGTTACTGTCACTGTGGTGTCATATTAGAATGGTATTGTGCATGGTATTCTCTGGTAAAAAGTTAGGTCCTTACCACATAAATATCTTTTAGCAAAAAAGATGAAAAAAGTTTAATTTAAACTGCTACATAAATGCTACCCAGTCAAATGTTTTCTTTCTTCCAGATTTAAAAAGAACATTGACACCAGTTACACTTGTAAATCTATCCCTGAAACAACTGTGCATTTATTTTGGACTTGTATCCATGTTGAAAAATTCTGGTCACATCTTAATGGGCTGGTGTGGCTTTGTGGGATAACGCATCGCCCCGGTGGTTCGATTCTTGAGTAAGCTACTGAACGCCAAATTGCTCCTGACGGCTGTCCCTTCGGTGAGTGTGTGTGAATGGTTAGATTACTTTGTACTGATAGGCAGTTAGCTCCTGCCATCAGTGTATGAATGTGTGTGAATGGGGTGACTGTGATATTTAGTGTGAAAGCGTATTGAGTAGTCAGAAGACTAGACTAGAAAGGTGCTATACAAGTACAGTCTATTTACCATTTAATGCAAATAGTTTTTAAGGACTTTTATTTCACTTTTAAAGACATTCTTTTTGAGGGCTATGATTACAAGAAGGAGGAAGATGGCAATATTTTTATAATAAATTTTATTCATAAGTGTAAATTTAGTAACTGTAGACCCCTCTTTCCTATTTTCAAAATGGACCTTTCAAATATTTAGAAAGTATTACATTTTCAAAAAATGTACCATGTACCACACCATGGGAACTCAGTCAGTAACGTTAGCTGCTAACCAGGCCTCAGTAGCCGGTGCAGACCGACCAGACCTAGCTACTGTTAGCAGTCCCACGGCAGTTCCCGAGCAGCCGGGAATCCAGGGCGGCTGAGTGACTGGCCAAAGGAAACATAGATCTAAGCAGATGCCCACAGTTCACCACCAACCCGTTGACGTTTATAACAGCTTCTCCCCACTCAGTGACACACCCACTGAGAAACCAACTCTGATCATTGGCAGCTCCATTTTGAGAAACGTGAAGTTAGCGACACCAGCGACCATAGTTAAATGTGTTCCTGGGGCCAGAGCGGGCGACACTGAATCATATTTGAAATTGCTGGCTAAGGATAAACGTAAATACAGTAAGATTGTTATTCACGTCGGCGGTAATGTCAATCGGAGGTCACTAAAATTAATGTCGAGTCGGTGTGTACACATGCAAAGACGATGTCGGACTCCGTAGTTTCCTCTGGGCCCCTCCCAAATCTGACCAGTGATGACATGTTTAGCTGCATGTCTTCATTCCGTCGCTGGCTGTCAAGGTGGTACCCAGCAAACAATGTGGGCTTCGTAGATAATTGGTGGACTTTCTGGGGAAGACCTGGTCTGATTAGGAGAGACGGCATTCATCCCACTTTGGATGGTGCAGCTCTCATATCTAGAAATCTGGCCAAGTTTATTTGTGGACCTGAACCATGACAACCCAGAGTTGAGACCAGGAGGCAGAGTTGCAGTCCTACATGCTTCTCTGCACCTCCAGAGCAGTTACACACCCATATCCCCATAATGACCAGTGTTGCCACAGTTACTTTGAAAAGTTAATCTAATTACTGATCACTCCTTTAAAAAGTAACTTAGTTACTTTACAGATTACTTGATTTTAAAAGTAACTAAGTAAAATTACAAGTTATTTTATTAGTTAGTTATTTTATTATTAGACAACACCCCCGCCGCCTCAACATAACAATGACAGCTGATTTTGCCAACACTCACTTTATTGGAAGTGCATTTTTAACAGTAATGTCAACAATGTATCGCCAAACATTTCAAGTTGAACTTAAAAACTATTTCCTGAAAAAATACATGTTTTTATAAAAAATAAAATAATGCCAGTCTTTCTTGAAGTCACTTAAAAAAAATACTTTTTTTTACCAAAGTCCAGCTGTTGTTGTTTGGGTGGGGAGGGCCTTCTGCTCTCCGCTTCACACCACCTGGTGGGACTCGCTCTGTAAGTTTGACCGTGCAGTGCTGCGACTCCAAATGTTTCTTTACATTTGACGTAGTGTTTTTGTAGCTAAATAACACTTTGTCTCTACAACAAACCTTAATATTGCCATCTTTAGCTGACACAAACTCAAAATAGCGTCTGTATTTCCAGCTAAAAAACGCACTTCTCTCTCCTCCCTCCATTGTTATTTCCGTTTGTGTCGCTGCGTGATATGTATTATTACATGTGACGTAAACTGTCCTCGTGCTGAAAACGTGACTTGTCGCGACGTGACTTTACTCCCCAAGATGCGAGAAGAAAGCAAAAATATGTTTTTATTAAGGAAAATGAAAAAAAAAATAACGCACAGTGATTTGGATAAGTAACTTTAATCTGATTACCGGCTGTACTAGTAAATAATCTAATATCAGATTATCATATTGACTTATTTTGTCTCATTGAAACCTGGCTGGGACATGAAGAATATGTTAGCCTAAATGAATCCACTCCGCCCAGTCATATTAATACTCACATTCCTCGAGGCACCGGCCGAGGAGGTGGATTTGAGGCCATCTTTGACTCAAGCCTATTAATCAACCCTAAACCTAAACTAAATTATAACTCATTCGAAAGCCTTGTTCTAAGTCTTTTAGACCCAACCTGGAAAGCACGACAGCCAATCCTGTTTGTTATAGTGTACCATGCTCCTGGTCCTTATTCTGAGTTTTTATCTGAATTCTCAGAATTTCAATCAAGCTTTCTCCTTAAAACAGATAAAGCAATTATTGTAGGTTATTTTAATATTCATGTGGATGTTGAAAATGATAGCCTTAGTACCGCGTTTATCTCATTATTAGATTTAATTGGCTTCTATCAGAGTGTACATAAACCCACTCACTGTTTTGGCCACACCCTCGACCTTGTTCTGGCATACGGCATTGAAATTGAACATTTAACAGTTTTTCAACAGAATCCTTCACTATCAGACCATTATTTAATAACTTTTGAACTCCTATTACTGGAGTACACACCACTAGGCAAATACTGCTACACTAGATGTCTATCTGATAGTGCTGTAGCTAAATTTAAGGAAGTGATTCCATCTGAATTTAACTCAATACTATGTCTCATCTTAACAGAGGAATCTTATGCTAATTTTAGTCCATCCCGAATTGATCATCTTGTTGATAGTGCTGCAGGTTCACTGCGAACGACACTTGACTCTGTTGCTCCTCTTAAAAAGAAGATAATAAAACAAAAAGGTTAGCTCCATGGTATAACGCCAAAACCCGCAAATTAAAGCAAACATCACAACAACTTTAAAGGAAATGGCATTCCAACAATCTGGGAGAATCTTGTTTAGCCTGGCAAGATAGTCTTAAAATATATAAGAAGGCCCTCCGTAATGCCAAAAAAGCCTACTACTCATCACTAATAGAGGAAAATAAAAACAACCCCAGGTTCCTTTTCAGCACTGTAGCCAGGCTTACAAAGAGCCACAGCGCCATTGAAACATGTATTCCTATAGCCCTCAGTAGTAACGACTTAATGAACTTCTTTAATGATAAAATTTTGATTATTAAAGAGAAAATTAATCACGTCCTGCCCTCAGCTGGTGCCGATCGATCTTCAAGCATAGAGGCTTTGGAGAGAGCTGTTAAACCTGAGGTGTACTTTGACTGCTTCTCTCCTGTCAACTAACGTCGACAATTTCTTCATCTAAGCCATCAACCTGTCTCTAAGACCAAATTTCCAACTAGGCTGCTTAAAGATGTTAGTTAGCACGTCTTTGCTAGATATGATCATCTGTCTTAACTGACAGGTTATGTACCGCAGTCTTTTAAAGTAGCTGTAATTAAACCTCTCCTTAAAAAGCCCGCAATTGATCCAGGGGCTTTAGCCAACTATAGACCTATATCTAATCTTCCCTTCATCTCTAAGATCCTTGAAAAAACTGTTGCTAATCAGTTATGTGACTTTCTCAATAACATTAGTATATTTGAAGATTTTCAGTCAGGTTTTAGAGTGCATCATAGCACAGAAACAGCACTGGTGAAGATTGCAAATGACCTTTTAATTGCATCAGACAGTGGACTTGTCTCTGTCTTGTTAGATCTTAGTGCTGCATTCGATACCATTGGCCATCAAATCTTATTACAGAGACTGGAACATCTAATTGGAATTAAAGGAGCCGCGTTAAACTGGTTTAAATCCTATATATCAGAACGATCTAAGTTTGTAAATGTTACCGATGAATCATCCGAGCACACCAAAGTTAGTCACAGAGCTCCGCAAGGTTCTGTGCTTGGACCAAATCTATTTACATTATATATGCTTCCTTTGGGCAATATTATTAGGAAGCACTCCATAAATCGTTATTCGTTCATTTCATTGTTATGCGGCTGATACTCAATTATATTTATTGATTAAGCCGGATGAAACTGACGAGTTAGTTAATCTTCAAGCATTCCTTAAGGACATAAAAACCTGGATAACCTGCAATTTTCTGATGTTAAACTCTGACAAAACGTACCAGGTTACGTAGGTAACCATGGTTCCCTGATAGGGAACGAGACGCTGCGTCAGCTGACGCTATGGGGAACGCCTTCAGCGTGACTGCCTCTGAATCTCTGTATCAACTTAGACCAATCTTGATTGGGTTTAACGTCAACACGTGACGTACGCCGGCGGAACCCGGAAGTATAAGGGGAGCCGGCTTCACTGTTGTCGTCAGCCTTCTGATCGACTGAAGCAAGCCGCTCACAGGCATGCCGGAA